>JAABOM020000002.1:10621084-10655655 GCA_011800125.2 Solanum clarkiae
TTAGCAACAAACTGATTTCTATAGATTGAAAGAAAACATATACTGAAATCAAATCGATGATCCTCTCCCAAAATTGAAGAAGAGGATGAATTTATAGTAGGAAATTTGGGTTCCAATGGATTGATTCTGACAAAAGTTGCGAGGGTGCGGCGCACGCGGATTTTGGCTTGGTTGAGGGCCTCGAATTCTTGATTGAAGGGGAAAGACTAAGAGAATCACAAAGAAGAAGAAAAAGGGACGGAAATAGGGGGATTGGGGAAAGGGCACCGTGATTTTGGGGACGGAAATAAGGAAAGGGCACCGTGATTGAGGTTATTTGAGTGGATAATGGGGAAATTGTTGGGGATAGAGTGAAATGGCTCCATAAATAATTTTTTAAACTTTTATAATAAATATTTTTATATATATGTAATGTCGGATTGGTTTGGTCTGGGTTTAGTTTTTTAAAATTAAAACCAAATCAACCCAAATATAGTCAGTTTTTTTCGTCAATACCAAACCAAATCAAATCAAACCACCAAGCGGTTTTTTTTTGCGGATTGATTCGATTTGTCGGTTTGGTACGGTTTACGATTTGATTCTGTACACTCCTAATAAGGAAGATGGAACACATATTTGATTGTTTATTTTCGATAATTGAAGCAAAGACAGTTGTTTGTGCAGGAATGTGACAGATGTAGTGTATAGAAAGTGTTTTAATTAAACAAGGAAGCAGTGCGCAGGCTCTTTTGACTGATGCGTATGGTTATCAAGTTTATTTTAGTTATTAGAGCTTTTGTAAAGTGTGATAACAACAACAACAGCATACCCAGTAAAATTTCATAAGTAGAGATGATAAATTAGCAATTCAATTTTTAGATAAATAATTCTTCACTTTTAAAATAATTTTAACTATAGTATGAAAAAATTGAGATGAAAACGATTCAAGAAAATTTAGTATTGCTGCTGAGACTAAAAAAGTTACTTATACCATAATTATTTCATTGAATCATTGAGTTGGAAAATATATTTTTCTTTAAATAAATTCAATATAAATTAAGTGGGAATAGTTTTTAGAAAGAAAAAATTCAAGTAACAATCTATATATAAGAAACAATATCAATTAGGTTGAAATGGTAGAAATCAATGGGTAAGAAAGAAACTCATTAACAATTTAACTAACTGATTCATTTAAATGCAACTATATGTCCTCGATTATTGTGTTTGGCAGTCCAATGTCGATATAGTAATTCATCTAAGCAATATTAAATGATTATTCTCTTTTCGTATTGATAAGACTTTAGTTTGTAACATAAATTATTGATGGAGTGCTGCATTCTATGCGACTCCTCATAACGCAATGTAATATTTCTTAATTATTTATATTAATATAACTAACATGAAATACACGTGCAACGTACATGTTCGAAAACTAGTGTGTATATATATATATAGCTATGGTCCATGCCAACATTGACCAATAACATCAATTTTAGCACAAAGCAAATGATGATGGAGTAAAAATTGTTGGCAGCTAGTACTTCTCCATGGTGATCAGATCAGTGGCGAAGCTAAAAAAGCTTTAATATATGGAACAGTTCTGCAAATAGGGAAAAGATAGTGTCTGTCTTCATATAATTGACGTTGTAGATAAGAATCTTGAAAAACACCTGCAAATAGGTAAGAGATGACTGTTTAGCTATTTTCAGCAAGAACGCTATACATCCATACTTCTGTCACGATCCAAGTCTGGGGCTTAGATGTTATCGACGAATAGGGAACCTGAAGGAACCCCAAACAATTCTCATAGCATATCATTACACATCCTTGATCGCGGAAGCAATTAGAATAATAATAAGAGGTAAACGTAAAGAAGGGGAATTGGGACTAAGGGTAAACTTCCATATCATAAACATCAAGAGATAATAGAGTCAAAGGTCATAGCATAGATACATATTATGTCTAACAGCACCTCTACTACATATATAAGAGCGGGGGTCAAGACAAAGCAACCAAGCTCACCCTCATAGTCAATACACAAATCAAAGAGAGAAAGTCTTAATACATAGCAAGAGATCATAAGTAATGTCCTCGGAATGGAGGACTCACCAACAAGCTTGATAGAAGTCGTACTAGCCACGTGGAGGAGGAGAATGATCAAGTAGTACACCGGTTCCCACATGGTGACATCATGTAAGCATAAAGTATGCGTTAGTAGATTTGAATGTACTAGATATGTAGGATGCAATGCAACAATAGGTAAGCATCATAATCGAAATGCTTAATTAGACAATAGATGAGCATATGGCAATATGTCATGAATGGAAGATGCTTGAATTAAATCATACTTTCATAGAACATAAAATATATGGAGGGAGTGACCATTTCTTAATGCAATCCAAGGCCTATCACTCATTTGGAGAGGCGCATGAGGTACGAACCCCTTCATGAGGTTGTTGAGATACAAACCCCCCAACGGGTTGATGGGTACAAACCTCCAACATGGTTGATGTAGTACAAACCTCCTAACAAGGTTAATGAGTACAAATCCACAACATGGTTGATGGATAGTTGCACCCTACCACCCGTGGTGACCGGAGTACAAACCCTCCAATAGGTTGATGGGTACAAAACCCCAACAAGGTTGATGGATCCTCGCACCCTACCACCAGTGGTGACCGAAGTACAAACCCCCGATAGATTATCAAGGTACAAACCCCTTGACACAGTTACCCGACATACAACCCCCGAGTAGGACATGGTCATAAGCCAACATTATATAGAATAATATCATTCATACATTCATCTCTATCATCGTCATCTAGTCATCATATCCATACATACATTTTATCATCATTCTATTCTCATTTCATCATCATATAACCATCATAGACATACATGCATTTCATCATTATTTTATCATCATATAGTCATCATAGACATACATGCAACTCATCATCATTCTATCATCATTTCATCGTCATATAGTTATTCAACTCATAAGATAAGCATTGAGCCCTCAACTCCTTAATAAGCCATAACCAGACATTTTATCAAACACATAGAGAGTGTGTAGTTCTAGTATAAAACCATGCAATTCAAGAGTGAAATCATGCTAGAAAATTCAATGTAAAACCTTCAATAGATACTTGGTAACACCCTCAAACAATATACATCAAAATCCTTCATCAAATCTTACAATAGACCTTGGTTTCATAGCCCAAAACATGGTAAAACAGTCACAATTCCATAAATCCCAACATGGTGTGAAGTGATTTTCATAATAGATAAGATCCATGAATAAATCAACTTTAAATTATGCAAATTAGAGTAAAAGGAGCTTGGGTATCATGGGTGAATGAAACCCATGAAAGAAACCCACATACCTTAGCTTTGGAGATGAACTTGATGAAGATTGGAGATGGAGACTTGAAGTTTGAGAGGAAATCCTTAGATCTGGAGAGGGTTTTGAGACTTGAGTTTAGGAGAAAAATATTTGGCTAAGTGTTTGAATGAGTATTGGGAAATGTTTAGAATGATATGGGAGTGCAAAATAGCCAAGTATAGGTATTTTCATATTTGGGAACACTTAGGCCCAAGACTTAAAAATCTTGTATCGAAGTCAAAACTAAACAAAAATATGCACTAGTGCGCACCTTTGGTACCTTGGCGCGCCACGCCAAGGGCGCGAAATGCTCTCTGAAAATGAAATTTTGGAAAATCAAAATTGCTAATGGTTTTCTCTTAAATCAGGGTTAGACCCATTTTCCACTAAAAATAATTCCCTGAACAAGAATATGAAGTCAAATTTTCGATATCGCGCACGGATTTTGAGATATATGAAAATTATGATTTCGGGCACTTCCGAGGCACATTTTCGGGGACTTTTTGGGGTCGTTACAATATTTCCCCCTTGAAAATATTCGTCCCCTAATGTCAAAGAGACGTATATGAGAGACACAAACATGATAATTCCAGCCCATATAGAAATGCAACAATGCACTTAAACATCATTTCAAAATCTCATCATAAGTGTAAAATCTTCATGAACTTGGTCAATTCAAACATGAACATATGCAATGACATGAGGGTTGAACTTAAGACTTGAAATCATATAAAGACAAATCAATACCTTAGGCTTGAGTGGAGTGGAGTGGAAAAGGTAAGGATGTCATTTTTTGCATGTCCACTTCGGCCTCCCAAATAACACTTTCAACTTGGTGATTCCTCCAAAGGATATTAATGGAAGCGACCTCTTTGTTTCTCAATCTCTTCACTTGCCTATTCAAGTTCTGAACCGGAACCTCTTCATAGGTCAAATTATCTTCAACAACACCCACAACATCAAGAGGTACAATAGCATTCGGATCAACCACACATTTCCTCAACATGGACATATGGAACACCCGATGAACCAAATCTATTTCCCTAGGCAATTCCAACTCATAGCTACCTTGCCAACCCGTCTCATTACCCTATAAGGACCCACATATCTTGGGCTCAAATTTCCCTTCTTACCAAAATGGACCACACCCTTCACGGGTGACACCTTTAATAAACCCAATCACCAACTAGGAATTAAAGATCCCTTCTCCTCACATCGGCATAAGATTTTTGAGGACTTTGGGCCGTCTTCAACTTTTCTCTAATCATTCTAACCTTTTCAAGAGCCTCCATAAACAGATCAGGTCCCAAAAAAGCCACCTCACCAACCTCAAACCAACCAACCGGTGATCTAAAATGCCTACCGTAAAGAGCCTCAAATGGAGCCATATTGATACTAGAATGATAGTTATTGTTGTAGGCAAACTCAATCAATAGAAGATGATCATCCCAACTACCTTTAAGCTCCAACACACATGCTCTAAGCATATCCTCAAGGGTTTGGATGGTCCTCTCGGCTTGGCCATCCGTTTGAGGGTGGAAGATCGTAGAAAGCTTAACTCTAGTACCAAGACCCCTTTGAAAGGAACTCCAAAAGTGTGAAGTGAATTGTACCCCATGATCTGATATGATGGACAAAGGAACCCCATGCAACCATACCAAGTCATAAATGTACAACCTTGCATAATATTCAGCCCCATATGTGGTCTTAACCGGTAGAAAGTGAGCCAATTTTGTCATCCTTTCAACCACAACCCATATGGAATCAAAACCCTTTCTAGTCTTGGGGAACCCAACCACAAAATCCATATATACCTCTTCCCACTTCCAAGTAGGGACCTCAATGTCTTAGGTTAGGCCACCCGGCCTTTGATGTTCGTCTTTGACTTGTTGACAACTATGACAACCGGAAACAAATTTAGCAATGTCCCTCTTCATGCCTCCCCACCGATACACATCTCTCAAGTCTCTATACATTTTGGTGGAACCGAGGTGAATAGAATAAGAAGAGTAATGGGCCTCATCAAGGATTCTCTCCCTCAAACCATCAACACAAGGTACACACAACCTACCTTGGTACCTAAGGGCACCATCTGCCCCTTGGGAGAAAACCTCCACCTTGCCCTCTTTTACTAAAGCCTTCAATTCTAACAAGGAGGAATCAAGATCTTTCTTTTCTTTCACCTCATCAACCAAGGAAGACCTAGAACCATCAACAACAACAATACCCCCATTACCAACCTCTTCCAACCTAACTCCCAACCTAGCCAATCGATGCACCTCCCTAGCCATCTCCTTATCACCACTATCAACATGAGTTATACTACCCATAGACACCCTACTCAAAGCATCCGCCTCCACATTTGCCTTACCGGGATGATAATGCACACTCATATCATAGTTCTTAAAAAGTTCTAACCATCTCTTTTGCCTCAAGTTGAGATCCTTTTGAGTGAAGACATATTGGAGGCTCTTATGATCAGTGAACACATCAACATGCACCGCATACAAGTAATGATGCCAAATCTTTAATGCAAACACAACAGCGGCTAACTCAGGATCATGCGTAGGGTAGTTCTTTTCATGCACTTTGAGTTGTCTAGAAGCATAGGCTATGACCTTACCATTTTGCACCAACACACAACCCAAACCAACCTGGGAAGCATCACAATACACAACAAATCCCTCAAGCCCATCAGGTAGTGACAATATATGGACGGCCACAAGCTTATCTTTCAAGGTTTGGAAGCTCCTCTCACATTCATCGGTCCACACAAACTTAACCTTCTTTTGAGTCAATTTTGTCTTAGGGGAAGCAATAGAAGAGAATCCATTCACAAACCTCCAATAGTAGCCCGCTAAGCCCAAGAAACTCCTAATATCCGACGGGGTCAATGGTCTAGGCCAATTTCTAACCACATCGGTCTTTTTAGGATCCACCTTTGTACCATCCCCCGACACCACATGCCCTAGGAAAGAAACCTCCTTCAACAAAAATTCACACTTTTCATATTAAGCATACAATTTCTCCTCCCTCAATCTTTGCAACACAACCCTCAAATGAGCCCTATGCTCCTCCTCACTACGAGAATAGATCATAATGTCATCAATGAAGACCACAACAAAAGAATCAAGGTAGGGTTTAAAGACCCTATTTATTAGGTCCATAAAGAAGGTCGGTGCATTAGTTAACCCTAAATACATCACCACAAATTCATAATGCTCATATCTAGTCCGGAAGGCCGTCTTGGGAATATCACATTCCCTCACTTTCACTTGATGATACCCGGACCAAAGATCAATCTTAGAGAAATCGCTAACCCCTTGCAATTGGTCAAACAAAATCATCAATCCTTGCAAAAGGATATCTATTCTTGATTGTGACCCTAATGAGTTAGCAGTAGTCAATACACAATCTAAGGGACCCATCCTTCTTTTTCACAAACAACACCGGAGCACCCCAAGGTGATTGGCAAGGCCTAATAAATCCCTTCTCCAATAAGTCCCTCAATTGTTCCTTCAACACCTTCAACTCTGCCGGAGCCATGCGGTAAGGGGAAATAGAAATGGGTTGAGTATCGGGGAGGAGGTCTATGCCAAAGTCTATTTTCGTTTCAGGAGGGACATTGGGAAGGTCATTTGGGAAGACATCAGGAAGCTCATTTACAAACGAGACCGACTCTATGGGAAGGACTTTAGACTCCACATCCCTAACCCTCACAAGATGGTAAAGACACCCCTTAGAGATCAACTTACATGCTTTAATGCAAGAGATGAATCTACCCTTGACCACTACATCTTGACTTTACCACTCAAGGATGGGTTCGTTTAGAAATTGGAATTTGACCTTATGAGTTCTACAATCAATAAAATCATAGTATGTATGCAACCAATCTATTCCAAGAATAATATCAAAATCAACCATGTCTAACTCAACAAGATCACAAGGCAAGAGTTTATGCAAAATGCAAATAGGAAAACTTCTATAAACTTTCCTAGCAACAATAGATGCACTCATAGGAGTAGACACCTCATATGACTCATGTAACAACTCAGGGTCAACATGGAACTTTCTAGCAACAAATCGGGTAACAAAAGAAAGAGTGGCACCTGGATCAATCAATGCATACACATCAAAGTCAAAGATTTTCAACATACCGGTAACAACATCAGGGACTTCATCAACCCCTTGCCTCCCATGCAAAGCATAGAACCGGTTGTGCCTTGGGGCACCATCTTGCCAGCCGCCTCTCCCCAAAGGAACCGCATTAGCACCTTATGGACAAACCTCTTTGCCTTTGTTGCGATTTCAAGGGCAATCCACCTTTTTGTGACCCACATCCCCATAACCAAAGCATGCATTAGTATCTCTTAAACACGAGCCCTTATGACCCTTTCAATACCTAGGATGCACCTCATTAGGAACCACAACACCAACACCTTGGGCCCGTGGAAAGTCATTGGCAATCCTCCTTTGAAATGCATGAGAAGACCCTTAGCCTTTATGGAACCGACCACCTTTTTGGAACTTACCCTCAAAACGGGCCCTCTTGGCCTCATGACCCCTCCTCTTCCTCAATTTCTCCTTTTCCATTTGTTCGTCATAGGTCATCAAATGGGACAAGTCTATATCACAGATTAACATAGCAGACCATTAATCTTTACTCACTAAGTCGGACACTCCCGTCACGAACTTGTTCATTCTTGACATTGGGTCGGCAACCAAGTAAGAAGCAAACTTTGAAAGTTAGTTGAACTTGAGGGCATATTCCCTTACACTCATTGACCCTTGTCTCAAATTCATATATTTCACCAATTTAGCTTCCCTAAGCTCAAGAGGGAAGAACCAATTAAGAAAAGCCACTTTGAACTCTTCCCAAAGCACCATATAGTTGACTCCCTTCTCTTCTTTCTATTGGTTGTACCATATTTATGCTACCCCCTTGAGTTGGTAGGCCGCCAACTCCGCCTTCTCTTCCAGTCTCACACCCATGATGGCCAATATCTTGTATACCTCAACAATGAACTCTTGAGGGTCCTCATCTACCTTTGACCCATAGTATTCTAGGGGATTCATTCTCATGAAATCTCTCATCTGAGAAGTCGGTGTACGAGCGTGAGGGGCTTAGGCCCCTTGAGTGGCTTGATTAGCCACCACTTGAGCAAGCAACGTGAGAGCATCCCTAAGCTCTACATTGGTCGGTTTCTCCTCGGTGTGCAGGCCCGTCTACCTCTCATGTTAGGCATGATTTAGCATAGCAAAGAACAAGTTTTAGGGAAGGAAAGCTTACTTGAACTCTATAGCACGACTTAGAACATGAAGAAAGAAAACATTTATTAAAACGTTTCATAGCCTCCTACTCATAGTTGTGGTGCACAACACAACCATGAATAAGACTCTAATCAACACGATGTATTGGACTCCTAATAACTAACAACCTAGTGCTTTGATACCATCTTTGTCACGACCCAAGCTAAGGGCTTAGATGTGACCAGCGAATGGGAAACCCGAAAGAACTCCAAAAAAGCCTCATAGCATATCATTACACATCCTTGGTCGCGGAAGCAATTAGAATAACAATAAGAGGTAAACATAAACAAGTGGAATTGAGACTGAGGGTAAACTTTCATATCATGAACATCAAGAGACAATAGAGTCAAAGCTCATGGCATAGTTACATAACATATCCAACAACACCTCTACTACATAGATAAGAGCGGGGGCCAAGACAAAACAACCGAGCTCACCCTCATAGTCAATACATAAGTCAAAGAGAGAAAGTCTTAATATATAGCAAGAGATCATAAGTAAAGTCCTCGGAATGGAGGACTCACCAACAAGCTTGATAGAAGACGTACTAGCAACGTGGAGGAAGAGGATGATCAAGCGGTACACCGGTTCCTATATGGTGACATCATGTAGCTATAGAATATGCGTTAGTATATTTGAGTGTACTAAGTATGTAAGATGCAATGCAACAATAGGTAGGCATCATAATCGAAATGCTTAATTAGACAATAGATGAGCATATGGCAATATGTCATGAATGGAAGATGCTTGAATTAAATCATACTTTCATAGAGCATAACATATGTGGAGGAAGTGACTATTTCTTAGTGCAATCCAAGGCCTATCACCCGCTTGGAGAGGCGCAAGAAGTAAGAACCCCTTCCTGAGGTGGTTGAGGTACAAGCCCCCCAACGGATTAATGGGTACAAACCCCCAACATGGTTGATGGAGTACAAACCCCCTAACAAGGTTGATAGGTATAAATCCCCAACATGGTTGATGGATAGCGCACCCTACCACCATGATGACCAAAGTACAAACCCCCCATAGGTTGATAGGAACAAATCCCCAACAAGGTTGATGGATCCTCGCACACTACCACTCGTGGTAACCGAAGTACAAACCCCTGATAGGTTATCAAGGTACAAACCCCTTGACATGGTTACCCAGCGTGAAAACCCCAAGTAGGGCATGGTCACAAGCCAACACTATATTGAATAATTTCATTTATACATTCATCCCTCTCATCGTCATCTAGTCATCATACCCATGCATACATTTCATCATCATTCTATTCTCATTTCATCATCATATAACCATTAGAGACATATATGTATTTCATCATCATTTCATCATCATATAGTCATCATAGACATACATGCATCTCCTCATCATTTTATCATCATTCTATCATCATTTCATCATCATATAGTCATTCAACTCATAAGTCAAGCATTGAGCCCTTAACTCCTCAATAAGCCATAACCGGACATTTTATCAAACACTTAGAGAATGTTTAGTGCTAGTATAAACCATGCAATTCAAGAGTGAAATCATGCTAGAAAATTCAATGTAAAACCTTCAATAGATACTTGATAACACCCTCAAGTAATATACATCAAAATCCTTCATCAAATCTTACAACAGACCTTGGTTTCATAGCCCAAAACATGATAAAATAGTCACAATTTCATAAATTCCAACATGGTGTGTAGTGATTTTCATAATAGATAAGATCCATGAATAAATCAACTTTAGATTATGAAAATAGAGCAAAAGGAGCTTGAGTATCATGGGTGGATGGAACCCATGAAAGAAACTCACATACCTTAGCTTTGGAGATGAACTTAATGAAGATTGGAGATGGAGACTTAAGCTTGAGAGGAAATCCTTAGATCCAGAGAGTGTTTTGAGATTGAGTTTAGGAGTAAAATATTTGGCTAAGTGTTTGAATGAGTATTAGGGAATGTTTAGAATGATATGAGGTGAAAATGGCTAAGTATAAGTATTTTCACATTTGGGAACACTTAGACCCAAGACTTAAAAGTCTTGGACCGAAGTCAAAACTGAAAAAAAATATGCACTAATGTGCGCCCTTGGTGAGTTGCGCCAGGGGCGCGAAAAGCTCTCTGGAAATGAAATTTTGGAAAATCAAAATTGCTAATGGTTTGCTCTTAAATCGGGGTTTGACCCATTTTTCACTCAAAATGACCCCCCCGAACAAGAATATAAAGTTAAAATTTTCGATATCGCAAATAAGTTTTGAGATATATGGAAATTATGATTCCAAACACTTATGAGGCACATTTTCGGGCACTTTTTGGTGTCGTTGAAGACATGTTAGTCATCTAGCTATTTGAAGTAAGAGTAGTGTAAAAACACCTTTCGAGAGATCTTTCATTGAAGGAGATTAGAATAGAAGAAGAGGAAAAAAAGAGGAGTGAAGAAGAGAATGTCTAGAACTTACTCGAAGAAAAGAGATGTCAATTTGATGACCCCTTAGGTCAGGTGAGACCGAATGCTCCAATATTAAAACAAACAACTGAAATTTGGCAACTATACTATTAGCACTCTTTGACTGTTTTCTTAATATGTCAAGCAATGACACATTAGAAGGCAAGTGAAAGAACTCATCTATGTCCATAAAATCAGCCCATCCACAGACATTTGTAGCCGTAATGCACAAGTACATTTGTGTATTAATATCCAATGCAGATTTTAGTACTCCAAAAGTAATATGAATGGAATACATATTATCCACCTACACATTTGAAGTAAGAGCACCGTATATTTCTAATTTCCTTACTACAAATGAAAAAAGAAGTCAAGAACAGAAGGTAGAGGACTCACCCGAATAGAAGAGACACCAATCTGCTTGATTGTTTATTTTTTTGAGCAGAACGAAAACCCCAGTTACATTGCTTGGTGTATAAGATGACATGCATTTGTTTTGCTTAAAGAGAAAGTAGATACACTTGTTCAATAACACTGGAATAGACCTCTCTGAATTAGTTTATAGATATGTTATTGCCTGGCAGAAGTGACAAATAAAAGCTAAGTATTTGAAAAGAAACATTTAATTGTTTGTGAATTTTCATGTTTCAGTGGAAGTCTTCAATTACTAAGATTCAATAAAAGAAAAAAATGACTACATTGTTATCAATTAGATCAGCTAAAAAATGCTATCATAAAATATTTTAGTGCATCAATGGGACAATCCAATATATCTAAAAATTGAGCAAGAGATAAGCACACCAACGGATAAACAAATAACGACATAACATCTTTCAAGAAACTTTAATTTATCCTCACGTCAATCCCGTATCGAGAACTTATAATCGGTACGATATAACATGATGTATATAATGTCAAGTTCCACATCTTGGAGTTAACAGAAACCTGCATTTTAATAGATGTTTTGTTGACATCATATTTCAGCTTTTCGTGTTTTCTATTTTTTAAGTTGACATACTTACATCCCTGTTTTATGTCTAACTATTATAACGTCTTAGTGCCTCAATTCTAGTAATGCCCATTGTACACCTTCTTCATCAATAATATTGTTATCTATGAATGTTTCTAAATATGTAAAATGCTACCTCAGGGAAAAGAGAATGACGACGTGTGATTTTCTCCATTTACCTTTTGTCATTTATTTACAACTTGCTAGCTTCTTATGTATTCTCTTTTTTAGCATAAAATAGAATG
This sequence comes from Solanum clarkiae, assembly GCA_011800125.2. Lineage (NCBI taxonomy): Eukaryota > Viridiplantae > Streptophyta > Magnoliopsida > Solanales > Solanaceae > Solanum > Solanum clarkiae. The sequence continues at coordinate 10,633,446 of JAABOM020000002.1, forward strand.
TACTACAGTCTAACAAACTTCAAATAAGAGAAACTAATAAATATAATTTTTAGCAGGAGCCTAATAAAATTACTTATCTAGATGACAAATCTCGCCAATCATTACAATACTACACAGAGGCCTCTAAAATCACAACCTCTCATAATTCTCGACAATCATGCTAAGATGAAATGTCAAATTTGAATAGTTGTAAAAGTATCTACTTAGATCAACTAATATCTTTTAAAGCTGAAGTTGTTTCAAGTAAACCAACACAAAGTGCATATTAACTTACTTGCAAATTTGGAATGCCAAGGCAGCAGAAAAACTTGAATAGCCAACATACCATCTTAAAAGTTCATTATTCCTAGTTCCTACTAATGGATCTCAATACCGAGTGAGACTGTACTACTCATTCGAGAACCCAAAAAGATGTTCTTTTTTTAGTAACCAAAAATCCCAAAATAAGAAAGATATTTCTTGCTATTAGACAACATAAAAATAATCAAGATTGTGATCAAGAAAGAAGCAAATCTAAGTCACACTATATTTCAATCGTATCAATTCAAAATTCAGGGGAAAAAGCCAAATCTCAACTGTAGATAGGTAAGAAGACTCACCTTTTCTTCAGCCCTGCGCTTGAAGATGCGAATACAACAACTGTTACTTTCATTTCCTCCATGAGCAGTAGCTTCCTCAAATTCTTCCAGCAAATCTTGGCTATCCCTATTCAGCATCATGGGACTCTTTAGAAAGAGTCAATTGGAGAGCTCTCTCCAATAAGGACGACTTGAGATTGCTTAGCCCTGGTTATTTAGATAAAAGAACAATACTTTTCAAATCCAAGAACAACTGCTGAACACAAATACAAATCAAAATTAGTCATTGTCTTTTATGAATATGCAAATTGCAGAATTAAATTTCTTTTCACTTGAAATTGACCTAAAATTTAAAGGTTTAGAAAGAATGTGAAACAATAACTTAAGGCTTAAAAATTGGAGAACACAAATTCAATTCTTTTGCATGATTTGGCCTACTTGTTATTCTGAATTTTGATATTTTTTCTTGTCACTTCTCTTCTAATTACTAAATTAATGATTGTGTTTTTTTGAAACATGATAAAAACAACAGAAAGATGACCGTTCAAACTTACCTGAGTTTCAAACTTAACGTCCTTGCTGATTTCACGCCAACATCAAACAATTCGACAGCTTCTATCAATTTCCACCCCATTGCCTGCTCCTCCTCTTCTTTAATCCTACGTATTTTTTCTTTTTCCTTTCTATGCATCTCTCACACTCGACAATATATTACAGTCTGCAAAGAAGGGCATCAAAATCTATTCTGAGGGGTTAGCTTCCAATTTTGAAAGTTAGCAGCTAACTTTTACTACAGAATTGATAGAAATTTCAACAATCATTTGTGAAAGCGTTGCTTGATACAAGAAACTGATCTAGTAAGGGCATGAAATAGGAAATGATGTAGTGCAATAAAAAAACCAAGTTACGTTGACGAATTAAATGGGACTTACCCTATTATTCTCAATATAAACACATGACCTCAAGATTTTGACTAATAGTTTGCCGATTTGAAATCAAAAAAGAAAGAATTACATTTCTTTTGAATAAAGAAGTGCTTAAAGACCTCAATTTTTCAAATCGACATTATGCCTTCGTCATAATCCACATAATCACAGTGTTCCTGTTTGCATGTACATGATTCAATTTTTCTAGCTATCAGAGTATGTGAGCAAGGGATTGGTAGCTGTGATGTCGTAAACCAACAGAGTAACAATGACTCCCTTTTAGAATACTTGTGACAACTTTACAAAGCATGTGATTGAATATTAAGAAATCACATAGTTTCAGCTAAATGCATTACGATTCTACACCTCTCCAAGGTACTCTTACTATACGACAGTTAAGGAAATCACGAGTTCACTTACTTCTTCAGTTCATACCAAACAGGTGGCACATGTGTAATTTTAGAACTGAACTTCTTTGCAAGGTCATAGCCTTTTGAATTCCTTCACCATTGATCATACCGTCATGAAATGTAGAATCAAAAACTACATCTATCAGTGTCAAAACAATTTATTTTAGCAGGTAGGTAGGTTGAAGAAGGGGTATTGGTAGTTTTAGGAACTCTCTGTTCAGTATAATTTCATGCCAAAACGAACAGAAACAAGCTCGCCAAAGATTCCCTGTACTGAAAGTTCTAATTTTCACCATATTTATCCATCACTTATCCTCATGCATTGACAGATCGAAAGTGCATAATCCCTGATGTAGTTCTTAAATTAACTCTAATTCTTAGCATCATTATGTAACTTGAGTGCAAAAATTTTATCTGGAGGGGCCAAAATGATTTCGTCCAAACGTTTCCTAATATTGAAACTGCTGATTGCCACTTTTTTTCTCTTTGTTCTATTTCAGCAAAAGAAGTTAGATAAATAGTAGTAATGCTAATGTAGAAATACATATGCAAGTAAAATTAAGGCAATTCTAAGAACACTTAACTGGTAACCCTTCTCCACATTGGGATAAAACATTCAAATAAAAAGCAAAGGATCATACTAAGCAGAGGGAAGCACATATTTCAGTGACCAACTCTTAGGACTAATCTTTCTTCACGACCTGAAACTCTTTTTTTTCACTGAGGAATTTCATCAAACACGTTGATGACATCAATTATCTATAAAAAGACATCATGTTAGCAAGAAACATTCACTTTGGAATATTATCGAATACCTTAAAGACATCACTCCAGCAAACAAATATTATGCATAAAATCCAATTAAAAAAGAAATTTGCAAAATAAGCTCACCAAAATTAATAACAGAACCCTAAACGATACATGCATTACTTCGTGAGCCAACTAACCTTTTTTAGATTATCTTTGTAACTTTTGAATTAATCTCCTGCAGCTCTAACATATTTGGATTGCAATTTTTAAGTTACCTTCATTGACATCGTTCTCTTTCAACAAAAGTTACTCGATTTTTCAGGCCGGGCCTTTGGTACATAATTAAGTTCCTAAACGTCAATCCTAGAGTTAATTCTTAATTCCTTCAAATATCATAAAATGTCAAAATGTAAGAGAAATATATATATATATATATATATATATATATATTTACGCATACAGAAGGGAAAGGGTTGTTGCACAATTGTAGCGCCTCAACACTTTTCTCTTTGTTAATGCCTTTAGTACCTATATAAGTACATGATCCAAACTCCAGTAACCAACAATATCCATCTTATATTTTAATACTGACATGTTCTGCACAACAACAACAAATTCAACCTAATTAGTTGCTTACTAAAAAAGTTCCAATTCGTAAATTGTACATGCACTCTTAGGTATACTAATTCTTAACTACAAGATTTATCAACATCATTATAGTAACTAGTATATTATTATAGTTACTATAAGTTAACAAAAGATTCATCATTTAGTTTCAATACGTGTCTCTAGTTCCAACATACTAATCTACCCACTTTAAGATCTGTCCTCAATTCATCAACATTATATCAATGTAACTATATAGTAGTACATAATTTAATAGAAGTGGAGAAAGATTACCTGCAGCAAATTGAATTTTGTACTGTCGCCGCTCAACTCTCCTCCTTTTCTTATTTTATTTTAAACTAATTATGCACTAACAGTACCAAATTCTATTAATTAAACTTAATAGATATAGGACAAATAGTTTAAAATTTTAATTAAATTATCACTTTAACCCATTAAGTAACTAAATAATCTAAAATCACCCCTAAGCTAGATAACAAAAGTTATCGAATATCTAAAAGCCCCTTTAAAAATTTATAAAATAAATCTTTTAAAGGTCTATTTTTCAAAAGGACTTGAGGGTCATTACAATAGATACCAATTTACTCATCGTCCGTCCCCGAATGGTAAAAAAAAAAAAGCAAGGGTTGGAAAGGGTACCTGACTCAATGAAAAGATGTTGATATCATCCACGCATATCTTCTCATTCTCCCAAGTGTACTCCTCAACTAAACGATTCTTCCACTGGACCCTCACTGATGTAATCTCCTTTGACCTTAACTTACAGACCTCCCTATCTAGGATAGTGACACAGGAGTGATTTTCTTTTTCATCATCACTTGTTGGCAGTATGCAACACTCACAAACTTCAGCCGCAACACTCACAAACTTCAGCCACAACACACACAGCAATCTGTCTAAGTACTTAGACTATTTCGTATATAGGCAACACAAAACATATAAACACTTAGACAAATTTACAGGAACGCTTCCGAACCTTTTATTGATAATCGACAATAAAGGAAAAGGCCTCACAGAAACGTCTAAGGCATAGAACACTCTTGTGAAATGCCTTGGACGAATTTCAGTCCCACTTAAATAAATTCTGCACATGGTAGTTACAAAAGATAAGGTAGTTACAAATTGCTCATGTGCCAAGCACATGGCATGCCAAGTCAGACTTCCACTAAGCCTACAACAGTCATATCCTAACAGAAATATTTAAATTCAAATTCAAACTAAACAATATATGTGCCATGCATATATCCTCATGCCTTAGCGAATTTCCACATTTCCCACACTTAGAATAATTTCTCACTTGGTGCCAACACTTTGCCTGCACATAAATCAGCCTTGCCTTGCCATTGTCAAGTCCCACAGCCTTGCCTTGTTAAGTCAACACCTTTCCATGCCTTGCCAAGCCTTAGTCTCGTCAAGCAACATGCTGCCTTGCCTTGCCGACACTACTGCTTTGTCTTGCCTTGCTTTGCCTTATGCCCAAGTCTACCTAGCCTTCATCCAGTATCTTTGGCCATTGTGTTCAAGCTTACTTGCCAATACTCAGGTAGCTTGAACACCTTGCTACACTACCAACACTTAGCTACACAACCACACTACAATGTTGCCCACATACATGTCAAGGCCAATGTAGAAGTCCTTGCCATGCACGTGCTATAACACTAGTTAGACTGGAAGTCTAATAGACCACCCCCCACCTCTTGAACTCGATGCCCTCATCGAGACTATTTTGAGATTGTCATTGATTTGGTCATCAAATTGCCGTAGGTCCCTTCCCTTCTGCCAAACAGCATCTACAACCGACTTCCCTTCCAATGCACAAGGAATTTTGTCTTAGTGCTCTTCTTGCTATGTACCACAACCTTGTGATCCAGTATTTCTTCAATTTTAACATCAAACTGCATTGGAATTGAAGGAGGAGCCCTCTTGTTCCTGTTCTTCTCCGAATCTTCATTTGCAAAATAAGGTTTTAGAAAACTAACATGGAAGGTTGGGTGAACTTTCAACCTTTCTGGTAGCTTCAACTTGTAAGCAACTTCTCCCACTTTTTTCATAACTTCAAACGGGCTATCATACTTAGGGATCAGTCCCCTATGCCTTGTTTTGCTTGTAATCTATTTCCAAATTTGTGGAGTAAGTTTCAACAATACTTGGTCACCCACATTGAACTCCAATGGGCGCCGATTTTGATCAACATACTTCTTCATGCGTCACGGAGTTTTATGCAGGTTGTCTTGTGCCTCAGAAATCATTTCAGTTCTGTCTCTTGCAACCCTGTATGTTGCTGGATACTTCTCTTCATGCCTGGTCTTTGCAACATCTAGTGGAGTCATAGGCTGCCTGCCTAGAACAATGTCAAATTTACTCATCTCCGTTGCCGACGACTTGTGCAAGTTATACCAAAACTGTGCTGTATAAAGTAAACTCAACCAGTTTCTTTGACTTGCAGTCACAAAATGCCTCAAGTACTCTTCCTGCAATGTGGTTAATCCACTCTGTCTGCCCATCCATTTGTGGGTAATTTGCAGTAGAAAACTTCAATCCGGTCCCTATCATATTGAAAGAAGCTATCCTAAACCTGCCTGTGAACCTTGCGTCTCTATCACTCACAATGTCAGCCGGAACACCAAAGTACTTAACCACTTTTTTATAAAACAAATCAGCAACAACTTCAGAAGAGCACAAGCTAGGTACAACAATAAACACAACATATTTCGAAAATCTGTCAATTACAACCATGACTGATGCTTTATTATCAACCACAGGAAAGCCAGAAATAAAACCCATGCTTACTGACAACCAAGGCCTTTCAGGAATAGGCAGGGGCTGCAACAATCCTGCCTCTCTTTTACGTTCAGTCTTGTCCACTTGGAAATTATGGCAAGTCTTCATGTATGCTTCAATGTCATCTTCCATCTTAGGCCAAAAATAGACACGAGACAGTAGTGCCATCATCCTTTCCACACCTGGATGACCAACCCAATTAGTGTTATGTGCCTCTTTTATCAAGTCTTTACATAGTCTACCACCGTTTGGCACCATGATTCTCCCCCTTTTAAAATGCAGCAGATCGTCCTCAATCCAGTATCGTCTCAAAGTCCTATCTTGCACTTGACCTATCCATTTGACATAGAGTGGATCATTCAACATAATTTGATCCTGTCAAGAAAGACAGTTCAAGTTTTGAAATTGAATACACTGCAGCAAATACCTCTTTTCTGCTTAGTGCATCAGTAACTTGATTATGTCTTCCCGGTTTATGCTCCCACACGAAGTCATATTCTACCAAGAATTCTTATCAGCGAGCCTACTTTGGACTTAAATTTTTCTGAGTTTTGAAAATTGTGTTAGCCACATTATCAGTCCACACCACAAAGCGAGTTGCCAGCAAGTACACACGCCAAGTTTGCAAGCAATGCACCACAACAACCATCTATTTCTCATGAATGGAGTACCTTTGCTCAACATCATTCAATTTTCTACTTTCAAAGGCCACAAATGGCCTTCCTGCGCCAATACGCCTCCAATAGCCTTGTCTGGCGCATCAGTATGTACTTCAAAAGGCAACTCAAAATCAGGCATCCTTAAAACTAGTTCTGGTGCAATAGATTCCTTTAGATTTTGAAAAGCTTCTTCACACCGAACTGACCACACCCATTTGACATCTCTCTTTAACAAATCAGTCAATGTCGATGCCCTCTTAGAGTAACCTATAATGAACTTCCGATAATAGTTAACCAGCCCTAGGAACGATCTCAAATCCTTTACACTTGAATATTCTTTCCATTCAACTATGGCCTGCACTTTCTTAGGATCCATCCAAACCTATTTTTGACTAACCAAATGCCCGAGGAACTTTATTTCTTTTTTAGCAAACTCACACTTCTCCATTTTAACATAAAGCATGAATTCCCTTAACTTAGCCAAAACCATACTGAGATGTTACACATGTTCATCCAATGTCAGACTATAATAACAATGTCGTCTAAGTAAACAACAACAAAGTCATCTAGATACTCAAACAACACATCATTCATTAAATTGCAAGAAGTTGCCGGAGCACTTGTTAAGCCGAATGGCATTACAAGAAATTCATATGAGCCATATCTAGTAGCACAAGTAGTCTTAGACTCATCACCATCTGCTATACTAACCTACCAATAACCTGACCTTAAGTCCAACTTTGAGAACCAGTATGCTTTGCTCAACCTATCCATCAAATCTTGTACCAAAGGGACTGGATATTTATTCTTCACCGTGACCTTGTTCAGCGCCCGATAATCCACACATATCCTTAGCAACCCATCCTATTTCTTTTGGAACAAAACAGGAGCACCATAAGGAGCCTTTGAAGGATGAATCAGTCCAACATCAAGCAACTTATTCAATTGTTTCCTCAATTCAACCAACTCTGTTGGATCCATTCGGTAAGGAGCTTGTGAAAGCAGTGTCGAACCCGACAGCAACTCTATCTTGTGATCAATATCCCTCCATAGTGGCATCATTTTAGGCAACTCAGGCGGCATCATATCAGCAAGCTATTTCAACACATTTGCCACACAATCTAACACTTCGATTTTAACATCAGGCTTCACTTCAATCAAGGCAGCAAGGAAGGTCTCATCACCCTTCCTCAAACTGTTGTCAAAAGCAATAGCAGACAACATGGGGGTCTTGTACTTAGCAATTTTTTCGACTTCTCCATAAGGATGAACAACCTTCACAAAACTTGGATCGGTTTCATTCATGATCATTACACCATCCAAGTGAGGAAAAGGAACAAACATGTACTTCCTCAGAAAATCGATTCCAAGTATGACTTCAAAGTCTCCAAGGGACATAAACATCAGATTATATTTACCAGTCTAGCATCTAGTCAACATAGTAACATCACAGGCTATGCCAATAATAGCTTGTGCTTTAGAACTGACAGTCTGGACATAGGATGGACTTTTCTTCAACTTCAGTCCAATCATTGCAGAAACATTGACATCCATAAACGTATGAGTGGCTCAAGTATCAACTTTTGGCACTATTCGCTTCCCATCAACCTTATTTCGATATGAATCAATGAAGAATGAGCATTTCCATCCTTGGACATCTCACCAAAAGCATTTATCAAATTGATTTGGTTAAGAGACAGTCCCAAGGAATTTGCAAGTGCAGCAACAACTTCTCCATCCCCATCACTTGAATTCATACTTCCAACAATCATAACATTTACCCTCTCACAATTTGGGCAATGCTTGGCCAAATGCAGACCACCATAAGTCTAACAGCCCTTATCTTTGCTCTTATTCTTGTTATTATTGTTTGCATCCTTCATTGGCGTCTTGCCCTTGTTAGCATTCTCTTTCTAGGCTTCCTTCTTCCCTCCCCTTTTCTTCTCAAACTTTTTCTTAGTTTTCAAAGTAGAGGGATCTTCAGAAGTCGGCCTTAGTGAGCAAAAATCAACCAAGGAATCTGCTGCAGCAATGGCAATACGCAGATCTTTGACATTCTGCCTTCTAAGTTCATTTTGGCCCAGCTTGATGCCCAAAATGAAGTTATGAAGCTTGTCCTAATCAGACATGTTCAGGATGTCCAACATCAAAGAAGAAAATTCCTTGATATACTCAAGAATTGTCCCACCCAACCTTAGTCTTTTCAGTCAGTCTCTGCCAATCTATGAGGCATTGCTAGGAAGGAACTGGTCTCTCATTTCCTTCTTCAACTTGTCCCAAGTATCAATTTTGGGCCTGTTAGCACTTTCATCATCTGCATTTCATGTTCTTCACCACAGTAATCACTAGCCAAGTACGTCATGGTGATGTTTGACTTGTCATTTTCAGGAACCTTTGCAGTAGTAAAGTACTATTCCATGTCCTAAAGGAAATTTTCAAGCTCCTTGGTACTTATAACACCACCAAAAGACTTTGGTTCTGGGATCTTAACTTTAGAGTGTTCCTACAACTTGGCACAGATGCAGCGACAGCAAGACGTAACACAGCAATTTCTGAATAAAGTTCTGCATTTTCCTTCGTCAGTTCATCTAATTGCAATGTCACCCCTTCACGGAAATTAACTATTTCAGGCACATGATCGTCTAGATGATCATGATACAGGCCTATTTCAGACCGAAATTTTTGAAACTCAACTTTGATTCCTAGAATCTGAGTCAAAGGATTAACCAGATTTGGATCATCTCATCGCTCATCTGTCATGCCCATGAATGCCTCAATTCTTCTCATATATTCATGTAATTCTACGTTTGTTAGCATTTTCGTGCAGTCGTGCTCTCATAACAATTGACATAGGGGTGATTTTCTTTTTTTCACCACTTATTGGCAGTCTGCAACACTCACAAACTTTTGTGACAACACACACAACAATATTTCTAAGTACTTAGACTATTTCGTATATAGGCAACACAGAACGTATAAACACTTCGCCAAATTTACAGGAATGTTTCCAAACCTTTTATTGAAAATCAACAACAAAGGAGAAGGCCTCAAAAAATGTTTAAGGCACAGAGCACTCTTCTGAATGCCTTTGATGAATTTCAGTCCCACTTAAATAAATTCTACACATGGCAATTACAAAATATAAGGTAGTTACAAACTGCCTATATGCCAAGCACATGGCATACCAAGTCAGACTTCCACTAAGCCTACAATAGCCGTATCCTAACAGATATATTTAAATTCAAATTCAAACTAAAAAATACGTGTGCCATGCACATTTCCTCATGCCATAGCCGAATACCCACATTGCCAACACTTAGAATATTTTCTGACTTGGTGCCAACACTTTGCCTACATATGAATTAGCGTTGCCTTGCCATCGTTAAGTCCCACATCCTTCCCTTGTCAATCCAACACCTTTCCCAGCCTTGCAAAGCCTTAGTCTTGTCAGGCAACACGCTGCCTTGCCTTGACTTGCCAACGCCACTACTTTGCCTTACCTTGCCTTGCCTTGTGCCCAAGTCTGCCTAGCCTTCATCTAGCATCATTGACCATTGTGTTCAAGCTTACTTGCCAACACTCAAGTAGCTTGAACACCTTATTTCACTACCAATACTTAGCCTCACAACCACACTATATTGCTTTCCCACATACATGCCACGACCAATGTAGAAGTCCTTGCCATGCTCGTGCCACGCTCCTGTCACGACACTAGTTAGACTAGGGGTCTAACAAATAGCTACATGCTCTTCCTCATAAGATAGGTTCTCATCAAGAAGAATTAAATCCCAATAAATAATGTAGTTGTCATCACCATGATATTTCTTCAATATAGACGCATGAAACACTGAGTGTACTCCGGATAAACCTGGAGGCAAACCTAACTCATAGGTTACATCTCCCAAGACCTTAAGAACTTCGAACGGTCCAATATATCTCGGACTGAGCTTACCTCGCTTACCAAACCTTACCATACCCTTCATAGGTGAAACCTTCAACAGTACTTGCTCTCCCTCCGTGAACTCCATGCCCATAACCTTTCGAACCACATACTCCTTCTGCCACCTCTATGCTGCTAGAAGTTTCCCCTAAATCAATTTTACCTTTTCCAATGACTCCTTTAGAAGATCAGTACCCCAAGGCCTCAGCTCGAATGTATCAAACCAACCTATAAGAGACCATGCCTTCCTCATCAATCACAACTTCCTTAGCCTCTTATTGCAAAACTACATCACAAATTTGTCTCAGCTTCTCATCATTAAACTACTTTTCTTTAATCTTGTCAAAAAATAATGATTTTGCCTCTATACAGGCCAAGAGTCCTCCCTTCTCAATTACTTCTAGCCCTATAAGGTCGTTAGCTAGAGCTTGTATCTATTTAGCTAATGGATGCCTAGAAATCTGCAAATGGGCTAAACTCCCCATGCTTCCTGCTTTTCTACTCAACGCATCTGCCACAATATTAGTTTTGCCAAGAAGATAGAGAATAGTGATATCATAGTCTTTTAGCAATTCCATCTATCTTTTCTGCCTCAAATTCAAGTCCTTTGGGTGAATATATCCTATAAACTTTGATGATCAATATATATTTCACATTTGACCCCATATAGATAATGCCTCCACTGCTTCAATGCAAATACCACATCACCAACTCTAAATCAGGAGTGGGATAATGATGTTCATGCGCCTTCAATTGCCTTGAAGCATAGGCAATTACATTTCTATCCTGCATTAAGACTGCACCTAAACCAGAATAAGATGCATCACAATAAACAATAAAATGTTTACTTTCTACTGGCAAGGCAAGAAACAATGCAGTAGTCAGTAGAGTCTTGAGTTTTAGAAAACTCTCTTCACACTCATATAACCACAAAAATAAAACATTCACCTTGGTCAAGCTAGTCAGTTTAGAAGCAATGGAAGCAAATCCCTTGATGAATCGGCAGCAGTAGCTGGCTAAGCCAACCAAACTCCTCACCTCCGAGATATTAGTTGTCACAACTCAATTTAGGATCATGACCGACGGTAAGGGGGAGAATCCCATAGCAAGCCTTACTAGAATCATGAAGAAAATGGGGAAGAATTTCCTCTGTTTTTAGGCCTATCCCAACTTTAATCTATCTTAGAATTCAATAACACACTAAAAACATCTCTCAATTAAGCCATGATATCCATCAATAATCTAATCACCACACCATAATACTGATACATCTTTAAATATGAAAAGAAATCTAAAACTAATCACATGACTACAATACGAAAGAATACTCATGACTCTTATAAAAAGAATGACTATGGAGCGACTCTAAGAATTTCAAGAAGGGGTTCCTAACCAAAAATAAGCTTGTTTCCCACACGAACAAGAGTGGGGCTAACCATGGAAGCAACTTGCTACCTTTAGCTAACTAAATCCTCACCAATATCACTTGTATTCTCCGGAAAACAAATTAGTAGGGAGTGAGATACTAGCTCGATGAATAATAATAACTACAATCCTTTTAATGAGGGACAAGTCAGAAAATATGCTAGTATAATAAAAAAATCATGCAATAAATGTTCTTTAAAAAATCAATAGTCATATCAATCTTGTTGTCTCGTATAAGCAAATCAACGCAACCATTTGCAAATAAACTCAGTAAAACACTTTCATATCAAACTCAGTAAAACACTTGCATATCAAACTCAGTAAAACACTTTCATATCAAACTCAATAAAACACTTTTATATAAAACTTAGTAAAACACTTGCATATCAAACTCAGTAAAATGCTTTCATATCAAATCTCAGTATAGCACTTTCATATCAAACTCAATAAAACACTTTCATATCAAATCATTTACATATATTGGGGAGGTTTCCAAGTATAAATCATGTTATCAGTAATCAGTATGTCTATCTTCTTAATGAATAGATGATAACTGTAGCTTTCATATCGTAAATCCCTACTCGAGGGATATCGATAACGGTATGCTAATTCTACCTTCCCACTAGCAAGGGCTCTATTTGTAATCAATAATATAAGGTGCACCAGGTCTAACTAGCCCGCCATTAGCTACGGGTCTACCCCCATTAAAACTTTTCTTTATAGACCATACAAGTTTTTTCAAAGTAGTACAAGGCATGTAAATCTTGTAATCATATCATGTCAAAACTTAATGAAAACATATGTAAAAGTACTTATATCTCAAGTAAATGTCAAATCCTTTCAATAACGGTTATACTTATCTTATAAAATATAAATAACTATTTTTGAACCATATAAAGTAAAAAGACTTGTCTCATATGAAAATTCAAATCATTCAATAGAAGTTCACTTTATAAATCACGTAAAAATCATGAAACTTATAAAACAAAAATTGGGTTAAGATTACTACTCACAATACTCGTGTTGAAATACCCAACTCGTCACTCGAGCAATCTATAAGACTTTCTTCAATCAATCTATCATCATATCATATCAATCTCGGGTTAATTTCCTTGTTAAGGTTAATTCAATAATAACTATTAAATCACCCAACCCTCAGGTTCATATTTGACTCTTACAAGTCCATCTTATTTATTAACCTAAAAGTCCTTCAATTTAAGCAATAATTGAAACAAAATTTCAAATACCCATATCTCGCTCTTTGCTCAAACAAGTTATTTGGCTACCTGTGGTCTTTCTAAAATAATTCTTTATAAATCCTTCAATATTAATTAGCATCCTTCAAAAAGTAATTTGTTTCATAAAAAAATATAACTAATGTTGTCTATTCCAGTTAAGCAGCATCTCAATTTCTAGCATCACAATGTAACTCAACTAGTAATCCTAGGAGTATACTTGGCATTGGTAGCATAAAAAATTACTTTTATCCATGAGTTTTCTCATATCTAGATCAGTTGAACTTTATATTTGAATCATCATCACCTTAACCTAATTTGTGATATATATAGTTGTATTAATGAAAGAAAGTATCTTAAAATCCATATTTACAACCGCTGAGGTTCACCCTCTTCTTCTTCGTCTAACTCCTTTTTTTTTGGTTTACTTTCATTCACTTGCTCCGGAGAAGTCAAGGGTTTCAATTTTTTTTATGCTAGATGGTTGTTGCATGCTCCCTCCTTAATTCTTTTTTTTCTGAAATTGCTGTTAGCAACGTTATTATGGGTTTTAGCCCAAACTTTCTCTTCTCTTCTCTTCTCTTCTCTTCTCTTCTCTTCTATTTCTTTCTTCCTTTCTTTGTTTATTTATTGAAATTCTTTCTTTTTTTTTAAATTACCTAAGTACCCCTTTTTATAATATGGAATATTACATTCTCCCCACCTTATGAAATTCGGTTCCCGAATTTTAAATAAATGTGTATCTTAATGTTAAAACTAATGAAGATACTTGTTTCACATATTATTTTCAGACTCACAAGTAAATTTCCAATGTTATGGTCTCTCCATAAAACTAATAAGGGCTCATTTTATTTGATCGTGGTGTTCTTACTTTTCTATCAATGATAGTCACAAGCTCTTCCTCTTATGCAAAATTATCACAAATTGTATAGTTGATGCTTGCAACCCTCAAGAGGAGTTAGATATACATTTTTTCGCAGATATAAGAAAATTGAACGAGTAAAATGCATCTCCCAAGGATATTCCGAGCAATACCATATTATCTTATTAACTGGTCAAGAAATCTTATACAGTCTTAAAGTCTCAAGCTTAATTCTTTTTTTCTTTTTATTTTTAATAACTTGATGCCTTTCATGGAGGGACTACTAAGAAGATTTGGTCTCCAACTATGTGCTATAAATACCATTTCCTCTTATGTATATAAGTAAGACTACTATCTACTTGAACTGTGGGGTACTTCTATCTATCAACTGAACCTTGTATATAGATTTTTGTATCAAGTCTGGTCTCGAATTTCAATACAGTATCCTTAATCATCTTTGATTCACTTAGTGCAAGAACGACATCACCTATCACACCAAGTTTCATGTAAAGTTCTCTGAAAGTGAACAATAAGGAGTGTGCTAGCTTGTAAACTGATTTACAAATACCCACATATGGTCATAACATCCAAGGGTTCATGGTAATTTGGTCATAACTTAAATAACAACTCTTTTTGATTATCACTCTGTGGGATCTCAATAATAGTAGGAGTCCCACAGATTTCTTATACTCATCTTTGACATGTTCACAAGCCAACCAACAAGATACAAAGTTATCAATATCTTTCCATCTGTACAATTGTTTCTAGTAATGATATGTCTTAATAATCCAGGATCCACTACGTACTTACAGTTATGACTTCCTAAAAAATAACCTCTCTCGTGCCATCTGTATTCAGTTAATATAACCTATCCCTTAGTATAAAAGGAACATAATTGTCAATGTTCACATTCTTGTCTTTGCTCAGTCGAACCTTATTTTCGTATTTACACAATTTTTCATCCTTAATATTGGGTGGTGTCGAAGTGTTCTACCAATAAAGACTTGTCCTAAACACAATTTAGAATATCTATTAATTTCTCGTACTAATTTAATATCTATATCATTGTATATGCATACACGTTATGTCAAAATTCTCCATGCAAGGCTATATGTCAAGTGGCCCTTGGATTTCCTTATCAATGCATCTATATAAACAATGTCAACTTCCAAATGATCCCAATCATAAAATTTTACAGTCATTCAGTAATTTCCTTTCCTCCAGTGGTGCAAATTGGATAATCAAATCTTCCTGCTAGAACCTATACATCAAGCTCTCATTGATTTCATTGTACAAATAGCTCATCTAAATCTCTACGGCAATTATCGTTGAGACTCTCTTCTATGAGCGAGATAGTTCTACTCCTACTAGGTGTAGCTTCTTCAAAAAGATAAGCTATTATACGACTATACTATATGAGTATGTATCCTAATCCTACTTTCAAAAGCATCGTAAGGTTCCATGAATACTCCAAGACCTACCAGTAGCACTAACATTGATATGGTGGTTAATAATCTTGAGCTTCTTCAAGCTATACTCAAATTTCCTCATTTCTGAATTTTTTTTTTCCTTTGTTAACTTGATCAGTCACACTGTTGCTCTAAAAGTACTCCTTAGCAACCATTTGTTGAAAACCACTAAGCTCAAAGAAGGTGAATTCTTGTAGTGTTTGAACCTAAGTATTTCAATAATCTTTCTTTTGTTTTCATTCTAGCTATCAGAATACACTCGAATACAATCCACAAGCCTTGGCACAAATTTTTTAAGAGATGTATACATCCAAAAGATATCGCAAGAAACTTTTTAATGCACTTGTTGAGTTTTGGAAAACAATTTAAAATGTTTTCCTCCGATTCCAAGCTTAAAATAACCAATCCAAAAATCAATATTTGAGAATTAGGTGACCCTATATAACTATATCCAATAGGTCATTTATACAAGTCAGTGGCTACTTAATGTATATTGTTGCATTGTTCAACTATAGATAGTCAATATATGCTCTCAAGTACATGCTCTCACTTTTTTTTTTAATCTATTTGTAAATAATTCGGGTTTTATAAAAAAAAATTCTGTAGGTCCACAAACTATTTCTTATCTCTCTCAACTCTAGTGGTACCATATGATATGGAGGTTACAATGTGGGCTAGTTGTCAGATGTTAATCATTATCAAAATTCACACCTCACATAGGCGATAGTCATGAAAAAAATTCGTAGGATATACATAGTCTACTATCAATAATGTTACTTTTCCAACTAGGCATATGATTTATTTCATGTCGTCCCATAGATAGGAGAGCATACCCTTTCTTTTACCATGGATAAGAAGCATATGAATTCTTTGCTTCCATAGGCTGCTAAATAATTATTATACAATAAACATCCTCCCTTCTTCTTTTTTCTCTTCTTCTTCTTCTTGGAACAAAATGGGTTCATAAGGTATCTCAACAACTATATTCACTAGAAATAAAGAGTATTGTGGAACAAGATAACCATCTATCTACAGTCATATCAAGGTTGATCATATCAGGGAGAATCTAATTATTTATTCAAATCTGACAAGCTTTATATGCATGTTAAACTAACTAAAAATTATCCCTAAAATTAGTAGCACAAAAAGGATACCTCAATATCTTAAGATGTCCTTGGTTTCTAACTCATCAATCTGCATTAATTTTATGCTAAAAGATTTTCTAGTTTTTTTACCTTCTTGCGTGAATCCTTGGTTGCAAGTCTACCACATTAACGATTTTTTTAAAATCTTTTTGGAAAGTGCAATTTCCACAATATAAGCCAAAGTCTTTGCATATGAGGCTCCAGCCTTGCATAAATAGTTAACCAAAGGATTGGTTTTTTAACAAGGTACAGAATGTATCGTCAAATATTCAATATGATTCCACAAGATCTAGTTTCATTCAAGTAACAGATTCTAGCCAACTGAAAGGATCTTCTGGTCAATCCAGATAATCATTTGGATTTCATTAGTAATGAGGATTCGGAATATCACACATTGATTAATCAAAGAGAGATTCAACAATGAAAAGAAAGATCGATTCTTGGGATCCTTTCTTTCTTCAAACGGAACGAAAAGAGATAGAATCAGGCCAATTCCCGAAATGTCTTTCTGGATATTCCTTAATGTCCTGACTATTTATGGAACATGAGAAGCAGATGATTAATCATCTGTTTCCGAAAGAAATCGAAGAATTTCTTGGGAATCCTACAAGATCTGTTCATTCTTTTTTCTCGGATAGATTTTTCGCAAGCCTCTAAGCTTGAGGGATTGAGTATCTAGACTACAAATAAGGTCTTAGTGTCATATATTGATACATCTGTTATTTGAATCAATTTCATATCTACCTAGAAGATTTACACTTGACTGTTAGGAAGGAGATGATCTATAAACACCTCAATAAACGTGTTCTCTAAGTGACTGGTGTTGCTCGTACTGACCTCCCTAATAGTATGATATCATACGTTATGCAGGCTATTTTATCTAGTTGGTATTCATATGCTCTATAGACCTCTAATTGGAACATCCACAAGATTAAAAAAAATTAAAAATAAAAAAAAGGCCTTAAGTATTTCACCTATGAATCTTTACTAAAAATTTTAACTATATTTGAGTGGTTTGAACCTATGAATCTTTGAGGTTTTCATCTTTAGAGACTCTCTAGAATACATCTGTTCTAGGAAAATCTAAATCCTTACAGGTGCCCACAGATGGTCTTCAAACTTATGTTGTTGCCTAGCTCTATTTATCTTGTTTTTGTAGTTTCATCCATAGGACTTCTCAAGGATCCATTTTGGTCTTCATAATCTAACTTTATATAGGTGCTCTAGCTAGTCTTAGGACCTATTATGTAGTCTAATTTTATTCAACATGTCATCAGGTTAGCTATGGCTTTTTATGTAGAGATAAAATCTTATCGATAACACTCTTGTCTCTTGTACTAGTACTACTTCTCTTATCGATAACACTCTAATACAGTTGCCAAACTTAAAAAAATGCTTACATGTCAAAGGAAGCATTTAATGTCAACTCAACTTGTAGCTTATTGCTTCTATCACATCATCAAGTTTAAATCATATGATAATAAGATGAACAAGTTAGACTAAGCTAATAGGATCCTAATTGGCACACACGTACGGAGGAAGAAAAGAAAGACACGACATATCCTATCATGTTATCGCAGAATCATGATTATAAAAATGGCCGGCTACATAACTATAATTGAGATTCTACTACTAACATATGCTCTGTAGTCATAGAAATAACCTAGGCTCTGATACCAACTTTGTCATGACCCAATTTAGGATCATAACTGACGCTAAGGGAGAGAATCCCAAAGCAAGCCTTACTAGAATTCTGTAGAAAATCAGGCAGAGTTTCCTCCATTTTTAGGTCTATCCAAACTTTAGCCTGTCCTAGAATTCAACAACACACTAAAAACATCTCTCAATTAAGCCACGACATCCATCAACAATCTAATCACCACATCATAATACTGATACATCTTTAAATATGAAAAGAAATCTAAAACTAATCACATGGCTATAATACGAAAGAATACTCATGACTCTTATAGAAAAAATGACTATGGAGCGACTCTAATAATTTCAAGAAGGGGTCCATAACCAAAAATAAGCTTGTTTCCCACACGAACAAGAGTGTGTCTGACCATGTAATCAACTTTCTACCTTTAGCTAACTAAATCCTTTCCAACATCACTTGTATTCTCTGTAAAAAAAAATTAGCAAGGAGTGAGACACTATCTCGATGAGTAATAATAATAACCACAATCGTTTTAAGGAAGCATAAGTTCAGAAAATATGCTAGTATAATAATTAAAATCATAAAATAAATGTTCTTTAAAAAAATCAATAGTCATATCAATCTTGTTGTCTTAGATAAGCAAATCAACGTAACCATTTGCAAATAAACTTGGTAAAACACTTTCATATCAAACTCAGTAAAACACTTGCATATCAAACTCAGTAAAGCACTTTCATATCAAACTCAGTAAAACACTTCCATATCAAACTCAATAAAACACTTGCATAACAAACACAGTAAAATACTTTCATATCAATTCTCAGTACAACACTTTCATATTAAACCCAGTAAAACACTTTCATGTCAAATCATTTACATATATTTAGGAGGTTTTCAAGAATGAATCATGTAATCAATAATCGATATGTCTATCTTCTTAATGAATAGACGATAACCATAACTTTCATACCGTAAATCCTTATTCGAGGGATATTGGTAACGATATGCTAGTTCTACCTTTCCACTAGAAAGGGTTCTATCTATAATCGGTAATACATGGTGCACCAGGTCTAGAGAACCCGCGGTTAGCTACGGATTCATCAAGGTCTACCTCCATTAAAACTTTTCTTTATAAACCATATAAGCTTTTCCAAAGCAGTATAAGGCATGTAAATCTTGTAATCATATCATGTCAAAACTTAATGAAAACACATGTAAAAGTACTAATATCTCAATCAAATATCAAATCCTTTCAATAATGATTATACTTGTCTTATAAAATACAAATAACTATTTCAGAATCGTATCAAGTAAAAGGAATTCTCCCATATGCAAATTTATATTATTCAATAGCAATTCACTTTATAAATCATGTAAAAATCATGAAACTTATAAAACACAAATTGAGTTAAGATTACTACTCACAGTACTCGTGTTAAAATACCTAACTCGTCACTCGAGCAATCCGTAAGACTTCCTTCGATCAATCTATCATCATATCATATCAATCTTGAGTTAATTTCCTTGTTAAGGCTAATTCAATAATAACTATTAAATAACCCAACCTATAGGTTCAGATTTGGCTCTTACAAGTCCATCTTATTCATTAACCTAAAAGTCCTTCAATTTAAGCAATAATTGAAATAAAATTTCAAATACCCATATCTCGCTCTTTGCTCAAACAAGTTATTTGGCTATCTATGGTCTTTCTAAAAAATTCTTTATAAATCCTTCAATATTAATTTGCATCCTTCAAAAAATAATTTGTTTCATAAAAAAATTATAGCTAATGTTGTCTATTCCAGTTAAGCAGCAACTCAATTTCTAGCACCATAATGTAACTCAACTTGTAATACTAGGAGTATACTTGGCGTTGGTAGGAGAAAAAATATACTTTTATCCATGGGTTTCCTCATATCTAGATCACTTGAGCTTCATATTTGAATCATTGTCACCTTAACCTAATTTGTGATATATATAGTTGTATTAATGAAAGAAAGTACCTTACAACAACAACAACAACATTACCCCAATGCCTCAAAGGGGGGTCTGATGTATGTAGCCTGACCCCTATGTTTAAAAACATAGCGCGACTGTTTCTGGATGACCCATGATGAGCGTCAAAAGTTATATTGACTAACTGCTACTTCATAATTAAAAGAAGCGCAGACAGTTTAAAGAGCCAGTTTGCTTTATTCCATCATACCCCAAAGCCAAAAAATAGTGAATCTTTGGCTCCGTCCAAGATTGATGGAAAGAAAGAAAGTACCTTAAAATCCATATTACAACTGCTGAGGATCCACTTCTTCTTCTCTGTCTAACTCTCTTTTTTTTGTTTACATTCGTTTGCTTGCTCCGGAGAAATCAAGGGTTTCAATTTTTTTCTGCTACAGGGTTTCCGCACGCACCCTCCTTAATCCCTTTTTTCTGAAATTGTTGCCAGCAACGTTAATATGGGCTTTAGCCGAAACTTTCTCCTCTTCTCTTTCTTTCTTTATTTCTTTGTTTATTTATTGAAATTCTTTATTTCTTTTTTAAAATTACTTAAGTACCCCCTTATTATAACATGGGATATTACATTAGTGGGCCTTGCCCAATTTTTCACTACTTCAACTTTCTGAGGATCCATCATAACTCCATCTTTAGAAACCACATGCCCCAAGAAGGAAACTAAATCAATCTAGAACTCACACTTAGAAAATTAAGCATATAATTTCTTCTCCCTTAGCAGCCCTAGAACAATTCTTAGATGCTCTTCATGCTCCTTTTTGCTTCTTGAGTTGATCAATATATCATCAATGAAAACAATAACAAAGAGATCCAGGTATGGCTTAAAGATTCCATTCATCAAACTCATGAAAGCAGCAGGAGCATGTGCAAGTCCATCAGCAAAAGCGGAAGATACATATGAAAAAAACTGGATCCAGGATCAAATAATACGAAGGCAGTTGATGATGGTCACGTTCCAATAAGAAAGCGGTCGCTATCAGTAATTAACTTAACCGAGGTTAGGCTCGAATCCACAGTGAATATAGGGCTTGACTATAAGATTTCACTACTAATAATTCCTAGTATCTATAACTATAATCTCTAGATTGAGAGGTTTGTTGTGATTCAAAGACAACATAAAATAAACACTAATTAAAATCCGAAAAAATACTCAATTTTGGGGACAACTTGGGAAATTGTGTTCCCCATGGCTCGTTGACTCAATTACCCTAGATAACATAACTATGATCGATGAATCACATGTTGGACGGTAACTCAGGTTCTTCTATCCCTCTTGTGAAAGTGAAGGTAGAATTTCACCATGGCGCTTGGTCGACCACCATGGCATAACAACTAACGGTTACCTATTGTCCCACTCAACTTCCCCTTTGTCAAGTTTGGTCGATTAGACTGGAAAACATCAATCGAATCCTGTCATCTACTTCCCTTTTCCTATTCATCACTACCTTGGTCGGGATCATGATAGTAGGCATGGTTTGGTGTTAGCCACCACCAAACAACATTAATTATGAATGAAAATAAATAATACATGCAAAACCACAATCATAGACATGTATAAAACCTAGGTCATCTCAAGTCAACTACTCATGGTTCCCACAACCCCAAGTTGTGGGTGTTTAACTACTCATGGCTAAGATAAAAACATACAAAAATGCACATAATAGACATAGTTGAGAGTTTCACCAATAACAATGAAGGAGATGGGCACCACAAGTTGCAAACCCACAAGCTTG
>JAABOM020000002.1:10664377-10717587 GCA_011800125.2 Solanum clarkiae
CCGGTTTTTGATATATCTGTTATGATATTTATGGGTACGACGGGGCCCTGTCCCGTCATATGTCTTCTGAATTCTGTTAGAGGTCTGTGGATACTAGTGGGTTGTGGATTTGGAGTCTTTATGTCTGTATGTGGCCTAAACATATATCCTGAACTTATCAGGCGGCGAGACCGTATATTACTTATGTATGAAAGTTATTAGGCGGCAGGACCGCAGTGGAGGCCTTGTAGCCCCGCTCTTTTGGTTGACTATGACTATAGACTGTTTCTGTATGCTGTCTGGGTGCTGCTGGCTCTTCCTTGCAGGTGGGTTTAGTCAGTAAAACAGAGGAAACTCTGCCAAAATTTCGTGAGATTAATTCTAAGTATATTTATGGTTCAAGTTTGGTATGAACGCCTAATCGGCGTAAATCAAGGCCCCGAGGTGGGGTCGTGACACCAATGTTATTTGTAAGGAAGAAAGATGGCTCACTAATAATGTTCATCGATTACTGACAACTTAATAAGGTCATAATAAAGAACTAGTATCCCTTGCAAGGAATAGATGACCTATTTGATCAACTACAAGGGGCTAGTCATTTTTTTCTAAGATTGATCTTCGGTCTGGATATCACTAAGTGAGGGCGAAGGAGTTTGACTTTTCCAAGGCATCAGTGAAGTATGGCAAGATAGAGGTTTTCTCCCTAGGAGGAGATGGTATCCTTGGGCACCAAGGTAGATTGGGTGTACGAAATGTTGATGGCTTGAAGATTTCATTTTGAAGGAGGCATATAACTCGTCCTATTATATTCACCTCGATTCGAAAAGGATGTATAAAGGTTTGAGAGAGGTATATCGGTAGGGTATAATAGAAAGGCTCACCCATGAAGGGTGTTGTTCATCTTTGCAAGAAAGGTAAATTAAGTCTAAGGTTGCGGGTCTTTGTAATATGTTGAGAAGAGTTTGTAAGGTAGCATATGGGCCTGTGTTTCCTAGCGAGATAGAGTTGGTTCGCCTCATATTCTATGTGTCTATGTTGAGGAAGTGTGTACTTAACCCAAACTCCATAGTTCCATGGAAATATTGAACTATCAAATAACTAGCTTGAGGAATAAAGATGTAGCATCTATCAAAGTTCTTTGGAGGAAACAATAGGTCAATGGTGTTATTAGAGAAGTTGAAGCGGACATGAAAAGCAATAACCCTATCTCTTCCATTCTAATCAAGCTTGGGGTACTATGATCCTTCCTATTTCAGAACCTCTTCTCCATGCATGTCATTATCATGTTATTTATGCATAGTTATGTGATTTTGATGTTGCATTGTAAATTCTATTTGTGACATGGTCTACAGATTTTAAATGGTACATATGTTGCATTTTCGTATATGGTGCGTAAATCCACTCCTTAGAGCTTGTCTTAGCACATCCGAGGATGAACATTCCCAAGGGGGAGATAATATAAGACCCCACCTATGAGGGGTATGAGAGATGCAAGAAAAATTAGCTTTGGAAATTTTTCGGAGAAACTGTCAGTGATTGCGACAGGGTTATACGAGTCGTAAGATGGACTATGGTTCATATATGGTTTCGTGAAACGTAGTCAGACTTGGTGAAATTTGGGATCCTTTAGGAGTTCAATATACCACTTATCAGATGACCCATAAATACCTCTACGAGTCATGGATGGTCTCATAGAATGAAATCAGTGAAAATGGAGTCTCTGAAGTTTGGAAGGAGGCCATCAGACAAAACCTCTATCTACGACCCGTAGAATGGACCACGACCTGTAAAGGGGTCTCGTAGTCCTGTTCAGTGACTTTTATAAGGTAAGTTCCAACCTTTACTTTTCCCTTAATCATCGTATACAACCCCTCCCTGACCCCTCATGCTATTCCAAGCCTTTCTCTCATCAAGTCAAGTGCAAATGATTCCAATCGCATAAGTTCTAATTGGAGTTCATTTATGTGTCGACTTCAAATCATCATATCTCTTGGAATACATTGAATTAGAGGCTGGGAAACCTACCAACTGAAAGCTCTTCGAATTAGCTTTCCAACACAACTGGTTTCACCTCATTTGGAGTTCGAACCAAAAAGTTATGCCCATTTTAGTGAAGCATTGTTAAGCTATTAGATTCTATGACCCACTCTACGGTCCGCGGAATTAATTACGACATGTAAACTGGTCTTTTTGAAACCGTCTGGCTAGTTTTGGAAAGGGTGTTTTATCCCTTTCATCACATCCTAAGCCAATCTCATATCGTTTTGACTTCCCACATGCCCCATATCAGTCTAAAACTCCACAAGTGACCCTAATCCACCTCATTCTTCCTCATTCCAAAAACCCTAAGACTCAAAAACTCTCTACAGCACTCTCAAGGCATTCAAGTGTGAGGAAATGCTAGGGTTTCAGGTTTTTCATCTACAAATCAGATTTTCTCTGCCAAAATCGCATCAAGGTATGTGGGTTTGATTGTGGGAACCTTCATTCCCACAAATCCAACAATTCTTCTTCTCCAACTACATAAAATCTATTGATCTTTATTTGTATTTTATGAACTCTTTCATATGATATTATTGTTATGAATTCTGTGATGGTTCATTTTTATGCATTATCATGAAGTAAGATATCATGTGAAATTTATGGATTTGTATGAGTATTGAGGAAGTCTCAACTAGGTTTTACTTGGTAAGATTAGTTTCATGTTTCCATGTCTATATTTTTGAAGATGATGAATATGATTACGATGGATTGACCAAGGATGGTTTAAACTAATTATTTTTCCTATTTGTCTTGAAATATCATTTTTCAATAACAAGGGTTTTACTCCTCTAATGTCTTATACTCTAGAAATGCATGATTTTAACTACATGTACATATACCCACCATGTTTAACTAAATTTACTTGACAAGAATTTTTATGTTGATGAAATATTATTGCATAAATTACAAGACACGCATGTTATGATAAATTACAGGCTCCCAACCATGAATTAAACTCATGAAAACTTTCTATGATTTGCAAGTAAATGTTGAGCCCTTGCTCTATATTTTGACCCTCTTGTGAGTAAATAATTTCTATATGAAGGGGTTAAGCACTATGACTATTACACCCTCATGTGCCAACTGTCACTAGAAGGGGTTAAGCATATCACAATCTCCAGCCTCATGTGTAATGTGATGCCTTCTAGAAAGGGTTAAGTTTATGCATTGATTGTATCCTCTAGTAAAAGGTATACATCACATGTAGGGGTTAAGTATTTGAATGGGATACTCATGCTACTTTATCATGTTTTACAAGTTATGTAAGTATGATTGAATTTATGATTATTTCAAGTATTCTTTGGGATTAGACATAGCACCGAAAGAGGTTTAAAGTGGGGGCTCGAACTAAGGGGTCCTTATATACAATCTTGGTCTATTAACCACGTGCCACCATAGGTTTATATTATTTCCCTAAATTGGCTTTTACTAGTGAATCGAACTAGGTTGAGTCACCCACTATGTGATGTTAAGCTTGGTTTACCTTGGCAAGTAGACCACTCTTTCATTCAGTGTGGAGTGAACATCGGGATTCCAAGTAGTAGCTCACTTTGTCTTATATGTCGGTATGCATGATATAAAATAACAACAACAACAACATACCTAGTGGAATCCTACAAGTGAGGTCCGGTGAGGGTAGAATATACGCAGATCTAACCACTATCTCATAGAAATAGAGAGGTTGTTTCCTGGAAACCCTCGTCTCAAAAACCCATTAGCAGAATAAACTTGATATGACAAAAAGTAAAAGAAACGGAACAAGAAAAAATGACTAATAACAAAAAGCACATGACAATACGTAAATATAATACAATTAACATATGAACAACAAATAATGACAAAACATGTTATAAAACACTACTACTACTCTACCCTACTGTACCCCATGTCTAGATAACCACCTAACCCTACCAACCAATTAGTCTACTACTCTAATTCATGACCTCCACTTCTTTCTATCTAGCGGTATGTCCTCAGTGAGATCAAGTTTCGCCATATCATTTGTGATCACCTCCCCCCAGTACTTCTTCGGTTTACCTCTACCCCTCCGTGTAGCTCCTACAACCAACCTCTCGCACCTCCTAAAAGGAGCATCGGTACTCCTTCTTTGCACATATCCAAATCACTGCAGTGTCGCTTCCCTCATCTTATTAGCCACCAGAGCCACCTCTAACTTCTCCCGAATGGTCTCATTCATAATCTTGTCACTCCAGGTGTGACCACACATCATCTTAATATCCTTATCTCTATGACATACATCTTCTAGACATGTGCATTTTTGATTGGCCAACATTCCACCCCATACAGGAAAGATGGTCTAACCACCAATCTGTAAAACTTACCTTTGAGTTTACGTGGTATCTTCTTATCGGACAATACTCCAGATACAAGCCTCTATTTATTCTATGCTGCCCCAATACGACGTGTGACATCATCGTCAATATCACCACTATTATGGATGATGGACCCCAGATACTTTAAAGTTTTCCCTCTTAGGGATAGGTTGAGTGGCAAGCCTCATATCAAAGTTTTCTTCATCGCTCTCAACACTGAATTTGCACTCCAAGTATTCAGTTTTGGTCCTGCCTCAATTTGAATCCTTTGGACTCCAAGACGTATCTCCAGGCCTCCAACCTATCATTAACTTTAGTCCGAGTCTCATCAATCAGTACTACATCCTCTGCAAATAACATACACCATGGTACCTCTGGATAGATTGCGCCAGCTCATCCATCACCAACGCAGACAAGAAAGGGCTCAATACAGATCCTTGATGGAGTCCCATCTAAACAGGAAAATACTCTGAGTCTCCTCCCACTGTTCTTACCCGAGTTTTGGCTCCATCGTACATGACCTTAATCTCCCTAATATATGCCATTAGGACATCTTTCACATCTAGACACCTCCATAATACATCCCTTGGGACTTTGTAATATTTCTTCTAGAGATCAATGAAAATCATATGAAGGTCCTTCTTTCTTTCCCTATATTTCTTCACTAACCTCCGAACAAGATGAATTTCTTCAGTAGTCGGCTGCCGTGGCATGAATCCAAACTGATTCTCTGAGATAGATACTACTCTTCGCACCCTCATCTCCACTACTCTCTCCCAGACCTTCATAGTGTAGCTTAATAACTTGATACCGCTGTAATTGTTACAGTTTTGAATATCTCCCTTATTCTTATACAATGGAACTATTGTACTCCTCCTCCATTCATCAGGCATCTTGGTGGTCTTCATAATAGCATTGAACAGTCTATTCAACCACTCTATGCCATCGTTGACCATGTTCTTCCAAAAGTGTACAAGAATCTCATCGGGCTCGATCGCCCTCCCCCTCTTCATCCTACTATAGCCCGTCTTACCTCCTCAACTCTGAACCACCTGCAATAACCAAAATCACAATGGTGTTCGGAGTGTGCCAACTTACCTAGCTCAATATCTCTATCTCCTTTTTCATTTAAGAGTTTATGAATGTAAGATTGCCACCTTAATTTAATGGAAGTGTCATTCACCAAGACCTCGCCCTCTTCATCCTTGATGCACTTCACTTGGTCCAAGTTGCGAGCTTTCCTTTCTCTTACTTTAGCAAGCCTATACAATATCTTGTCCCCGCCTTTATCACTTAGCTCCACATAAGGACGCTGAAACGTTGCTGACTTAGCATTTTTCACTACCATCTTTTCTTATTATACAAATTTTATTATCCTTATACGTGTTTTAATTGAAGTATTGATTATAAATATCATATTGAGCTTATGCCTATTGATTATGACTATGTATCTTGATTACTATGGCTTATGTTCCTTGTTGCATTGCACCCTACGTATTTAGTACATTCCAAGTACTAACACATACTTTTTGCCTACATGATCTAATCATGTAGGAATCAGAGTTTCTTTCCATCCTCCTCCTCCATGCGGATAACCGGTTCGGTGAAGGCTTGCTATTAGTGAGTCCTCCATATTTGGGGACAATATCTATTTACATTCCTGCTTTTATTTAGACTATTCTATTTTTGGATACTATCTTTGAGGGTGAGCCCCAGAGATGTCTTGGCCCCCGCTCTGTTCATTGTTAGAGGTGTTGTTGGATACATGGGTTTTATGTTATGAACTCGACTCTTTTTATGTCTGTGGATTGTTGGAGTTTTCCCTTTGTCCCTTATTCCCTTTTTGTGGAGAATGTTTGCTATGTTGACAAGGTGGAAGTCCCAAGTCCCTAAATGCCCCCATAGAGTGAGTCATACTTACCCGCCCTTTACACTTATTTTCTATGTGATTCTTGCTTATCCTCTTCCCTACAACATCCCAATAGCGTGAGTCCAAAGCCCCGCTTTCCTTAGAAATGATGTGTTATGTGCTTATTCATCTTTTTTATTGCTTTCACGGAACCAAGTATGTGCCATGCATGCTTAAGAGGCTTGTTTCGGGATCCCTTTTGGTTCCCATTTGTCGTGTCACGTCTAGGCTCTAGGCTTGGGCCGTGATAGCCGACAACTCAGCTGATAACACAACAATACCCGATACAACAATAGACGATCCAATTAAGCCTCCAGCCATAACATTTTATCCCAAAGTCCAGTAACCCAAAAATCAGGAGAATCGCATATCAATAAATCATCACAATAGAATCGTAACCATATTAGCACAAGTTGTAGCTAGGGATATGATCGATGGTCGATCTCTCAAATACGATGTACACAAGTATTGGACTGCCCACCCAGTAGGCAAGCATCAAAACAATCAAAGGTGTAAATCATAAGGTTTTGCTTACATTCAGCCACCAATAGGGAATAATCGCAACATACGCAAAAACTCCTCAAATTCCCCAGTTAAACATACTTAACAACATCAGAAAAAACCCAACAAGTTGAACCAGTAGGTAAATAATTGAATACGGATATTTGAAAGTCACCAAAGCTCAACCTTACCTCAATCTCAACTTATCTCGCCTTCAAGATCTCTATCAGGAGTGCTCATAGCACATATAGCCTTTAACCAGCCGCTGACGTACAAATTTACGTATCACAAATCTCCATCCCCAACAACATCTCTCATAGCAGAATACATAGCCGCTATCAATCAAGTACTAATCACAAATCTTGTTGCTGAGGCCCTTCTACATTCTCATTACCTGTAAGCTTCCTTATTTGGATGTTACAGCTCAAGGGCATCTAGACTCTACTCAATGGGCTCTGGGGGCTGCTCCCTATCTGGGACCGATGACGTGATATTTCCCCTGCGCAGTGTCTGGCCTCTACACGACATCAACACAGAGGGATGAATGAAGCAGAATTCTCAATAATCGAAGAACCATTGACAAGATGCACAACGAGAATCAATAACATAGGAAAGTTCCTAAACACCCTGCGGCCTCCTGGAGATAACTCACAGATGTCTCTGCATCCATTCACAGGATTCTTCTAGACGGTAGCTCTGTATAGCTAAGACTAGTGAACCTTAAGCTTTGATACACGGTCATAATGGCGCCCGCTGGTCCCACCTATATGCAAGCCAATTCCCAACCCATAGGTACCTTTCTTAGCTCTCTACTCCAAACCAAATCAATACAACAATAATATATATGCTGAAACGTACCTAGAACCTGGAATTCAACTGTACAAGGATACAGTAGACACAAGGACATATTGTATACGTATATCAATAATCATAATAATATACAAAATTGAGAGTGCACCTACAAATACCAAACTCTAATGTACAAGGCCAACGTTTGAATGTAAAAGAGCTGCACTACTCACCAAAAGTCTCCTTAGAGCCCCCAAAGATCCCCACATCAACTATCATTACCTATTCCTGGCACTGCCCCATTGGGTGATGCAAAAGTAGGGGTGAGTACTAAAAAAAGCACCTAGTAGGCATCGTCGGCCGACTAAGTGAAATAGTGAACATAAATAATGTCCTAATATATAAAACTGCAGTAGTGTAGAAAAACAAACTTAGATCAAGGCATAAGAATGTCTGGGAACCCTCAAACCACAACTGAACCAATGAAAGTGAAGAACAATAATAACCTGAACCAACCCAAGTACTGAACATCGATACCGCCTGACGAAGACTACGTAGGCCAATACCATCGATACTGACTGACGAAGACTATGTAAACCACAAGTGCTATACGTGGGTCCAAGGCCATAGTATCTATACCTATACACCAATTGGGCCTTATATAAGCCCAAAAGGTACTCACATGCACAATATAGAGTCGATAAATCATAACAGAATCTCTCGAAACCATCACATAATCCCAGAGAACCATCAATAGCCTAGCCCTCGACATCATTAGAATAAGTGTTAGTTGTACATGGGTGTAAGGCCCTAATATCTAAGCCTGAATGCCCTCTTAGCCCCCATAAGCCCAGGAGGTACACCTAAACACAATCAGGGTATGAATGGATAAATGGATCCATTGGTAAGTAATCACGGTTCTCGCCCTAATAATCATAAGTCAATCAGGTCCTTGACCCTGTACCGGCATGTGGCACACGATACATAGTCCTCTGAACTGTCCTCCGGTCGAGTAGTCAGCTAAGTTCAGATGGTCTGACACTCAATATAACAGCGGGACACATCCCTCGAGGGAGAAAGAATCCCCCTAAAATAAATAATAGTGTCTCATCTCAAGATGTCAATCACAGGTCCCAGCCTCACAGAATATCAATCACAAGGCCTAGCCCCACATAATATTAATCGAGACCCTCGACCAAAATCTAAGCCAGTGCTCGGTCCGCAGAGTCAGTATTTGTCGTCTGGCGCTCAGGAGCAACCACTAGAACTCGGAATACGTGGTACATAACCTGTGAACTCAAATACTCGGCCATGGTTGCTGGTTCTCGAGCAACAATAGGGAACATAATTTGGGACTCCACGTATCAATCAATCACTCAATCAACCAATCATCCAGATCCAAAACTCGAAAGTCGTATCATGCCAAGAGTAAACATAGGCAACAATAACTACATCATGCCCAGAGTGAACTTAGGCAACAACGCTCTCAATCTAAGTATCCCACAATCTCAATCCAGCCAAAATAATCATAATTACCACCTTTTTTAGACACAACAGATATCCCAGAATCGAATGGAAAGAACTAGTACACAACAACTATCAACATTACATCGAAGAGTATATACATCACACAACACATAGAGCCACGCCTAGTAAAGGCCAAGTATACTTCAACCTCATCAATCCCCAGTGCCTAGAGAAAACATGGACAATCACAGTACATCCTAGGTATCCAGGAGAACCAGACTTTGAAAAGTTATGTCTATACCATAACCAGGACATAGTTCGGCATATAACTAATACACGGTCTCCTATTCAGCATATCTCTGTAACAACAGGCAATGTGCGATTATACCGGTGCAAGTCAAGTTAGTATGCATGCCTTCCCTAAGAATTAACTCATATTCGTCCTTTACTAGGCCCTTTTTATGTGTAATGCAACTCATAGGGTGGCGTCGATATAACCTAAGATAAGGCCCAAGAGGCTAGATAATCAGAAGGATGATACCCACCAGGAATATATAGTAGCTCAGCAGCCACAAAGACTATCACCTAAGCCAACCATGTGCCGGCCAATTGAAAATGTGCCCCTCTCGACTAAATGCCAATTCCTAAGACAAACCCATATAACTAGGGTCTCATCGCAGATCACCCGGAACGCACATAGGATATAACCTACACCTTGCTAACAGAGTCGCACTCCTATCTCTAACTTGCCAGTGGCTTAGTGTCAATGCATCTTATATTACAGATAATAAGGCTCCTTCCGGGATACAACTATGACCATCCTTGAACATGGTGTATCTCTAGTCACTAATCAGTAGCATACTTGCATAGTAAATAACAACAGTATATAGGATCATATAAACAACATGGCAACAAAGACTCATGTAATTAGAAAATTCTACCAAAAGTACTCAATAAAGATATAGATAACTATAACAATGTCATGCACATATGTACCAACTTGATATTCATACTAGATCCAGCGCACAGGGTAGCATGTAATCATAAGTCCACCTCAATAGCTAGTATATTCAGGTAGCCTCAGACCACACACATATACAAGCAAGAGCCACGCTTAGTTTACATACCTTTCACATGTTCGCAGATCTAACCAACTCCTTTCAGGCCCTTTTGTAGTCATATAATGTAAGAACTTAGGTAATATAACAGCTACAACCAACATAGCCTTCAATACAAAAACTATCATCCCATAACATTTTATATAAACAACACACTAATCATATCCAGCCATATACAACATATACTCCACAACTCAATCCATAAACAGTATATTTCTATACATTCCAACTTAAGTATGAAAACATTTCAGTGCAGTCTAGGGTGTAGAGAAAGCCTAGCCTACATGACATCCAACTTCTCTTGCTCCAAGTCAATCCAACCAAGTTTTTCCCTTGTGAATTGTCTCTCTATGCTACTTAGTTATTGAAATATAAGTCACAAGATCATTAAGGGTTGTTTGACAGTAAAATCTCAAGAGACGGGTGAAATTACATCAATTAACACTAAAATAGGAAAAATTAGGGTCCACATTTGAAATTCCAAACCAATCCTTGAAAAATAATTCCCACATCACCCTAAGTCTGTAACCAGAAATTTGGCCCAAAATGAATCCCATAAGACCAAGAAAAGGCCATAAACAAAGTTAAAAAGTTTACTAAGGAAACATTCTTTTCAAAACTTTCGAGGACAAAATTTTCAAAAATCGGACAAAATCAGCAAACTCCCAGCATACCACAGCGTCCCTCTCAGAACTTAGAACAATTTAGACACAAATTTCACTTAATTTCTTTAAGAAATGACTAAGATATTGTAATGCAAAGTTTTCACTCATTCTCGGTATGTCAATAAAGAAAAAGCAGAAATTTACCTCAAAATACGTGTCAAATCTCAAATCGGACTTCATCACGATGTTCTTTTCAAATATTTGAGTTAGTAGCCTTTCGAATCACTCAAATCGAAGAAAAAATAAGCTTGAAATCACAGTGAAAAATTGAATGGAATATATATAACACTTCCTGGAAGCATATGTACTACACACCAAGATAGCTGACAAGTTTTACCATGTGGCAGCCCCCAGATTTGGCCACATGTCACTCCTCTCTTTCTATTAATCCTTAAATATCTTTTTCATCCTTTTGGGCTTGTTTGAACTTTAAGTTTCACAAATGAACTATGCAATCTTATGGATTTTGACGTTTCCAATCCAATGGTGCAGTCGAAATTTCCAGTGGAGCTTCCTACGACAAAGTGTGGCTCCGACTTATTTATATGCAACATTTAATGAAAAGTCCCCGAGGGGGTCAAATCACATCCGTACGTCCCTGGTGTCAAATGAAGTGTTGCTCTAGACCACAATTAATGTTCCGAAGCTACCCAAGCTATCAAAATTCTCATCTGGGGCATGGTTCTCAAGAGCATTGACTGGGTCAACTATTAATCTGTTTCAGCAGTCAAATTTGCAATCCAAAATATAATTGCACTAGACGTGCACCTAGCCTAATTCGACCGTTCCGAAGCTGATGAAATCATCAAAATTTGATTCTTAGGATTTTAGTCAAAATCATTTTACAGGTATAACTTCCCAGTTAACTAAAATAATACACATAACACCCGAATAAGCCGACAAATAATCACCCCAATAGACCAGAAGTCACTATACACATGCTCATATCAACATAATAACACCAAAACCATATATATAACCCAGCGGATCATTACAATAATGCAAGTTTAAGGTTTAAAACCATTCTTTGGAATGAAAGTTGGTCTTTATGTAGCTTAGTTTATAATATAATATGTTCAATCAAGTGTTACTTGGAAGTTTCTCTAACTAACATAATGTCACACCTCGAACCTAGGTCCTAGACGTGACCAGTGAATGGGAAAGCGAACCAAACAAGCCTCATAGCATATCATTACACATCCTTGGTCGTGAAAGCAATTAAAATTGACAATAATTGACAAACATAAACAAAGGGAATTGGACTAAGGGAGCGAGAGAGAAGGAGGAAGTAATACTTAAATATCATAGATGAGTCAAAACTCAAGCATAATATACAACTTGTCCAACAACAACTCTAAACATAGATACTTAGGAGGGTCTACGACAAGCAACCGGGCCCACCCTCATAGTAAAGTAGCAATAAAAAAGAGAGTATCAATACATAGCATGAGGAATCTATACCAACGTTCCTGAAAAGGAGGACTTACCAACTAGCTTGAAAGACAATCGTACTAGCCACGTGGAGGAGGAGGATGGCTAGATGGAGCTCCGATTCCTACATGGTAACATCATGTAGGCATAGAGTATGCATTAGTATGTTTCAATGTACTAAATATGTAGGATGCAATGCAACAAGAGATAGGCAACATAGTCAAAATGCATAATAATACTCAATAGATATCATAATAGCAAGATGGTATGTATGGATGTTGCTTAGAGTAAATCATGCTTATATAGAATGTATTACGTAGATTAGAATAGACCATCATTATAGACCAAGAAACTAGTACTCGGAATCCAAGTCATAACACCCCCTTGGTAGTGATCGAGGTATCAACCGCTCAACAAGGTTAATGGACTTAACATTCTCCATCAAAGTGGTCAAGCTATGAGCCCCTCAACAAGATTAATGGACTTAACACCCTCCATCAAAGTGGTCAAGGTATCAACCCCTCAACAAGGTTAATGGACTTAACATCCTCTATCAAAGTAATCAAGGTATCAACCCCTCAACAAGGTTAATGGACTTAACACCCTCTAGCAAAGTGGTCAAGCTACCAACCCCTCAACAAGGTTAATGGACTTAACACCTTCCTTTAAAGTGGTCAAGGTACCAACGCCTCAACAAGGTTATTGTCAACATATAACACTATAGAAGCTTATCATGAAATTAACACATATACAACATACTTTCATCATCATAAAGTCATATATCTCAAAATGTCAAACATTACTCCTTCAACAACTCAAGAATCATAAACCAGACATTTATCAAACACTTGGCGGATGTGTAATATTAGCGTAAAATTATGCAATTCAAGAGTGTTATCATGATAGAAAATCCAATGTAAAACCATCAATAGATATTTGGTAGCACCCTCAAGCAATATATATCAAAACCCTTCATCAAATCTCATAATAAATCTTAGATTCATAGCGCAAAACATAGTAAAGCAGTCATAATTTCATAAATCCCAACATAGTGTGCAGTAAATTTTATAATAAATAAGACCCATGAATAAATCAACTTTAAATCATGCAATTTTAGGTAAAATGAAGCTTAGGCATCATGGGTGAAAGGAACCCATGAAAGAAACCCACATACCTTAGCTTTGGAGAATAGCTTGATGAAGATTGGAGATGGAAACTTGAAGTTTGAGTGAAATCCTTAGATCCGAATTGAGTTTTAGGACTTGAATTTAGGATGTGAAATATTGGCCAAGTGTTTGAGTGGGTATTTGGGAATGCCTTGAACGATATGAGAGTGAAATAAGACTAACTATAGGCATTTTCACGCATGGGAACACTTAGGCCCAAGACTTAAAAGTCTTGGACTGAAGTAAAAAACTGGACACAGAATTACACTGAGGCGCGTCGCGGAAGGAACATGCCTGGACACCGTTTTCGTCACACTTTGAAAATTGAAATTGTGAATCATTCGCTCTAAAATCGGGGTTACACCCTTTTTCCACTCATTTTGACCACCTGAACAAGAATATGAATCCGGATTTTTGAAATCACGCATGAATTTTGAGATATAAGGAAATTATGATTATGAGCATTTTCAAGACATATTCTCGGGTACTTTTTAGGGTCATTTCACATACCTCTCACCACCATGAGTTGGATAATACACAACGATGCTGATGTCATTGTTATGCCCATCCTAAACTTGTGAAGCTAAAATATGTCAACCACTGTCTCTTGGATCAAAAGAGAATGTCCATTTGTTGGGACATGAGCGGCCAGAGTTAACTGCACGACTATCCTATGTTGGCAACGTTGTTCTAAGGTATTATTCTCTCTCCCATTTAGAACTTGATACTCCTTCCAAGACAAAAATATGCTTATGAAAATCAACTCAAGCTCATCTTTTTGACTTACCTCAAAACAGCTCAACTCAATTCCTTAATAGCATAGTAACTAAAGATTATCATTCATGCAATGCAACTCAAGGCTCCAACTCATATCATGCAAGACTCACACTTACACGGTTAGTTGACATCATATCAATTCATGCTTAGTACATAAGACACATTAGTTTATGATCACATACGTATATGAAATAAGAACATGTACTCCTTATACTCAACTTACTCAAGTAAGAAAATTAGACTCATGATCTCATTTTGGTCAGCACACTGGAAAATAATGCAATTTAGGGCTAGGCTATCAAGCATATGACTAGTATTCAAATTTCATGGCAACAACAACACAACCCATCAATTTATTTAAGTATACTTATGGGGACTCAAAACAAGTGCAAGAAACCTAGAACTTAAAATCATCAGATTTGCATCTCAGTTATTTCCCGTAAACTTGATTCAAATAGATGAAGGGGTGCGTGGATGAACACAATCTGACGTTTTAAATAGCTTTACATAACTAGAAATTTTAAAGATAGTAAATGCTCTATCGATCCTTATATTTGAACTTGAAACCCTAGCCTTTCTCCCTCCTCGGATGCTCTCAAGAATTCCTAAGTAAGACTTAAGGGATAATACGGGGTTATGTTATAGGACTTAAATTAATCCAAAACATTATGGAAATTAATTAAGAAAGGTTAGAAAAGGATAAGAATGTTCCTCTTAAAATTGTTGATAGAACCACGAAACCCCATCTACAAGCCATGATTCTTCCTATGGGCCGTAGGTTGTCTCTCGTAAATGAGGGTGCCCAAAATTTGAGCTACAGGAATTTGTCCAAGGACCTATGAAACCTTTTCTATGGGTCGTACCTTGGGTTATGAGTCATCTGACAACTCGTAACTCAAGATTCTCAAAAGTTAATTTTTGAATGAAGAAGCTCGAAACCTAATCTATGGGGCATGGATTAGTATATTGGCCGTAGTTTTCTAGTACATAGGCCTCAGACTTAGAAAAACTTCACCAAGTAACCTGGATAGCTAAGGGGCCTCTTGTACGGGCCGTATATCACTCTACAGGTTGTAGAAAGCCTTCATGGTTTCTTCCAATGATTTTTCTCAGCATTTTTCTCAATTTTCTCTATGCATCTGCTCAGACTAGGTGGAAAGAATTTTGGGATGTTACTTGCACAAAAATTATATGTAACATACAGATAAACGGATGAACAAAAGAAGGCAAAATTTTCTATATCCATATCTCTTAGTTTTCTTCTTTTAGCATTTATTAGGGGATACTAATTTTAGTAGTTGGTCTTCATTTCATAACGTGTTATAAGCACAAAGTTTAAAAAATCTCGAGCTACTTTAAATAGGTAAAAAGGGTAAGGATTTTATTTTCTAAAATGTCTAACATTTTTAAACTTGACTTTGTTGCCCCAAATATATTGGAAAAATGTTACTCATCATGGGCAATAGATACTGAAATCTACCTGGATATGATGGGTGTGGTAGACACTATCAAAAACAATAACTAGATATCCAGTCAAGATTATGCCAAAGCTATGATAATTCGATGCCATCATCATGATGAGGGGTTGAAAATATAATATATCACTTTGAACGATCCCATTACGCTATGGAACAATCTGAAAGATAGATATGACCACCTGAAGTTGGTCGTCCTTCCACAGGATAGTAATAATTGGTTTAGTTAGAAATTTTTGGACTTTAAAAGCATAAATAAATATAATTATTCCATCTTTAAAGTTATATGGCATTTAAATGGATGCGAAGAAGATGTCACTAATCATGCTAACTTAAGAAAACATACTCCACATCTCGTCCAGCAAATATACTCCTACAACAGCAATATGGGAAAATAGACTTTAACAAATATCATAAATTACTTTTACAACTTCTTATTGCTGAACAACACGACAACCTACTGATGTGAAATTATGAAGGTCAAGCCATTGGTTGTATGCCATTCCCTAAAGTGAATCAAACATATTATTACCAGTGAGAAAAAGATCGTGACCCATATCGTGACTGTGTCCATGGTTGAGAAAGAAATTATAACTATGATGGTCATCTTGTAGTGAAAAATGACCAGCAATAAAAAAGAATGATGAAAAATAGGAAGTTGTGCAGAAAACAAATTTAGAAAGAATATGTCATCGATGTGGAGGAAATATTTGGTTCAACTCTATCAGACATCCTTGACAAAAGGTGATAGCAATCCAAAAACAAAGTCTATCTCAAAATATAATATTGAGACCATGCATCTGGATGTAGCTAACTTTTTTATCTCTTAGAAGGAGAGATGATAGTATGAGTCTACTATATTTTAAATGATTTATTTTCTATTTGTTTGTGTTAGTTGGCATGTTTATATTTCTCTAGTTCCTGTGAATAAATAATGTATAATAACTTTATTTAATAGTAATGTTTACTTTATTTTCCTTTTTTTGAAGAAAATATAAGTATACCTTAAATTTTGTTTGAATCAATGATCAACCATGAGGATATTTGTGAAATGATAGTGGAAGAACTCATGACATTTTCAAAGATAAGAAATACTTTTCTTACTTGCTTAGAAGAAAAAAAATGTTAAGAGAAAGAAAAAAAAGAATGAAGATGCTAGACTAGAGATGGTTTTGGACTATAACATGAGGAGAACAGAGGAGCGTGGTTTCGTTTGTTCTGGAACTTGTAGTTCATCTCAACCTGCTTCATCCTTTGGTAGATCGATGTGTTGTTCCTTACATTGAAATGTGCTTTTCTTTGGTTATTTTTATTGCTTTTCTTTGTTTATAGTATGGACCTTCCCTACGTGAATCTGGATTAGTTGGGTACTAGACTGTGGATATATGATGTTCAACTTTCATGCTATGTTTCATATTGTGGATATAGATTTTTGCTTGTTTTCTTATTTTGCCATTTTACTAAATCTTATCTGACATATGTGATCCTTTATTGGATTCAACTTTTGTCATTAACACTAGCTTTCCAAAAGTAAGCAAATATAAAAGCTTCCCTCCCTTCTTTTCCAAAATCAAGAGGGGGAGGGGCGAAGGGGAACTGAAATGTCTTTAGAGTAGATTGCTCAAAGATGGGATTCAACTTTCCTGCTAGTTAGTGTTAAAGATAGTAAGAGAGTATAGAAAACTGAAGCAAGAGGAGATTTTTATACTAGTTTAGATCACCGTTGTCATACCCAATCAATTCCCTTGGATTACAAATTTCTGTTAGAGCTTTTTGTAGAACTTGATAGTACACTTTTTTGAGCTTTGACTTGATCTGATTAAAGAACCAGATTTACTATCTTGTCACAATCTCTATTTGTAAAACCTATAATTTTTTTCTCTCTTTTCTTTTACAATTGTAAACTAAAATAAATACAAAGTATTATGAAAGATAAATGAGAACAAATATACAAGTTCACGTGAAGCAGGTACTTAAGTATTTTGGTATGACTGACTTTTTATACCAGGCATATATGAGATAGTCATTAGCTCTAATAGGAAAACCCAAGGGTGTTTCATTCAATTAAGTTGTAATGTTTCCTTGATTGGGTATACACATCTATATTAGATATGTCCATATCATATTTTTCCTTTTTTGATCAGCAAGATTTATCTCTATCTTTTATTGTCATAATTCAAAAATGGATGTGATGGCATTCGTCTTATCCCATCGAGACAAATCAGCTAAAACCTAAATATGCGATAATACACCCATCGAGATAAGTCAGTCTAAAACACAAACATTACAATGATACACGAAAGTAAAATAAGAACGAAAGTTTAACAATAAATAATAATGCAGATAACTAGTTACCTAACTAAATCCCTAAAAGCTGATTGTCACATGCAAAATCCCCCAATGTATTAAGTAGAGTTGAAAGAAAAAATTAAGTTTCAAATAATGTTCTCTCTAAACTAGAACAACATCATAAATAGGAGTAAGGGATCCATGAGATGACAAACAACTATCTTGTAAATTTCCACAGGAAGCCTCGGACAAGAACGGAAGAGAGAGTATCACAAAATTTTGGGCTAGTACATACACAAATGTAGAAGCAAAAGGTGAGTTTCAATCACACGGTACCAAGCAAGGAAAACCTAAACACAAAGTCAAGTGATACAGAATATGGGTACCCTTCACACTCTAACCTAACCTATATAACTATAACTTGTATAAAATCAGCCCAACTTAGTAGTTCACACTTAACATAGCATATGGCTCAGTAACAACACTCCAATAATTATAGATTAGTAACACACGAGATTAAATTCATCATTAATAAGTTTCACAAAAAGGCACTAACTAATGCTAAAGATATCCAATAAAATATAATGTCTAGTGATGCATGTCGGACCTTACAATACACATCCACTATCTCTCATTTTGAAACCATTGGGAGACTTAGCAGCCCATGTATCCATGCAGCATATGACACGCCCCTCGAATCAATATAACCATCATGACGTTCCACGTCCCTCGAAATAATACATTCTATTTTATTATTATTTTTTCTCAATTCACATAACACTTGTCATAATCTTTGTCTCAGAATCATTGTAAATAGGCATGTTGAGATAAATCATGAGGAGATGGTCATTCTGTATCAATGGACAATCTAAAACAGCATAATCATGATGCAGCATCAATAAACCTTTCAAATCATTTTTAACATATCACACATCAATACATACTCAAGTTTCCTTTTATTACCCTTTTTTCATCATTAGGATTATTCAATATGAATAAGTCTACCCATTACCAAGTCCTATTCCAATACATACAATAAAAAAGTAGAAGATGATATACACTTAACAAGAATTGAAAAATCCACTTGCCTCAAATAATCAAACAATCACTCGGGGACTTGAGCCTTCCCCATTTATTGGACTTCCAAATTAATGCAATTTGTTATATAATCAAGCATAATAAGATTTTGAGACTAACAACACACATATTACTTTATGTCTAGCCTAGAGTAAGGTATCAATTTCTAATAATATCATAAATTTAATAATAACATATAATATAATACATCTTGAAATTAATTACATCTATTAATATATTAGAACTTGATTTATAATGTGATAACTCAAATAATTTCAACTCAAAAATCAACACATAACCAGTAACCACTAATAGCAGTGCAATACTTTAATCCATATCCACATTCATTAACTACCACTTATCATTATTAGTTATTATAGCCCATCATTGCCTAACCACTTTATATTTTTGTTTCTTTAGATCCAAAAGGGGTCAAGGATAGATTCAACCAAATTACAACAATTCACTTTCTTTTTCAACCAAATATTCTTATAATAATATCTTTTCTAAATGGAGCAATCAATGTGTGCATACACAAGAATTGAAGTTTGGTTGAAATTTTCTTACATGAAACCTTTATGTTTTTTGTTTCTCTTAGTGCCCATGTGTCATTATTGCATAAGTGAGTTTTTTGCTATGTTTTTACCTTTTCTAAATTAATTAAATGCTAAAAGTGACAAACTCTACTAACTTATTTTAATAAATATGAAATAAGTACTATAGGGCACTTAATAAATTATTGATTTAGTCTATTAATTACATAATTTCTCTAAAATTACATGTCAATTGAATAGTCATAATTATCAAATAATCTAAACTTTTGATTTTAAATTTATAGAAAGGTTCTTTTACGAAAGAGCGGATTCGTTGCAAAATAACTTAATGGGTCATTACAAATTATCCACTATTAAAAATTATATTTGGCCTCAAATATAAAGAAGGAGAACAAA
The DNA here is from genome assembly GCA_011800125.2 of Solanum clarkiae. Taxonomy (NCBI): domain Eukaryota; kingdom Viridiplantae; phylum Streptophyta; class Magnoliopsida; order Solanales; family Solanaceae; genus Solanum; species Solanum clarkiae. The sequence continues at coordinate 10,684,347 of JAABOM020000002.1, forward strand.
GAATAACCGTCGTTACTAACAGCCTGAGTGACAATCTTCTAAAGTGATGTTTATCTCTCCAAGTGAGCTCCTCTTCAACATCATTCTATCAAGATCAACTAATCAGAATTGAACTTTCAAATCAATCTTCAGTAGATCTACAAATCAAGAGCAATTTTCAAGCCACAAACTAACCCATAAACCCAATATGAACCAACACTCTCTAGACCATAACACAACTCTCAAGAAGATTTTTCATATAACCACGATAAAATTTGAAATCAATACCAACAACAACCAAAAGTGAATCTGAACTGACCACCCCACACTCATGATGCACAAACCATCAAAGATCTTATCAATATTTCATTCTCACAATCAAATCTTCCCACGAGCTTAAGTTATAAAAATATGGTCTTTAAACATCAAGTACTCATCAATGTAGTTTGATATCATTTGTCAATATAATAACCTATTAGGTCATTTTGAGAATGAGCCTTCTCTCTTTCATAAAAGATCCTTCCTATAAATTTAAATTGAAAAATTTGGACTATTCGATAACTATGATTATTTAGTTGAAGAGTAAGTTTAGATAATTAATATAATCGGTGGACTAAATTGATAATTTAGTTAATGCCCTATACCACTTGCCCATATTTATAAAAAGAAGTTAGTAAAATTTGTCACTTTTATTACTTAATAAATTTAGAAAAAAAAAAAGAGTATAGCAAGAAACTCACCTGTGCAATAGTGGCACATGAACTCGAAGGGAAATAGGGAACAAAAAGGCTAATAAACAAATTCAACCAAACTTTAATTCTAGTGTATGCATATATTGATTGCTCCATATCTGAATGATATTAATCAAAAGTGAATTGCTTCAATTTATTGAGTAGCTAAACAATGATTGTCTATAATCATGAGTTATCATTATTAATAGTAATAGAATGAATCTGAACATATGTTAAAGTATTGTTTTCTCATCCGAACTTACTGATTATATGTTCAATATTTATTTCAATTTTTTTTAATGTTACAAAATTATAATTCAAGTTCTAATATATTGTAGATGTAATTAAATATTAGGTGCAATGAATTATATGAATACCATTAAATGTATGGCATTAATAGAAAGAGAAACTTAACTTTGGGCAAGACATATGATAACATGGGTGTTTCAAAATCTTGTCGTGATTAATTATTTGATTAAGGAATGGATACGCATTCCGACGTTAAAAATAACAATTTGAAGACGTCATTATGGTGAAAAGGAATGAATACACTTTTCCACCCTAGGAAAGATAATTTGAAGATGTTCTTATGGTGGAAAGGAATGGATATACATTTCCACCTCAAGAAAAACAATTTGAAGATGTTCTTAGGGTGAAATGGAATGGGTACACATTCCCACTTTTAGAAAGAAGTTTGAAGAGATTCTTATGGTGAAAAGGAATGGATATGCATTTCCACTTAAGAATGACATTTTGAAGATGTTCTTATGGTGAAAAGGAATAAATATGCATTTTCAGCTTAAGAAGGACAATTTAAAGACAATGTTACAGTGAAAAGAAATAGATATAGATTCCCTCCCTAAGAAAGGTCAAGGCTTAAAGACTTCAACTTTCAGGCTCAATGATTTGCAAACATGATGAAGCTAAAACTTTAATTTGAAGATTTTCTTAAAGTTCGCACACTAAGTGGCATTGAAGAACCTTGGTGGATTTTAAACTTCAGTTTGAAGACTTAGAGGATTTAAAGGATTCAACTTAACCTGGTTAATTTGGGACTTCAAGTAGCATAGTTGAAGGAATTGCCTATTTGGAGAATTTAAAGACTTTAACATGTACATGTAGAAGATTTGAAGACTTTAACATGTATATGTAGGACATTTGAAGACTTGAACTTGCAAATTTGGTTGATTTGAGACGCTATCTTGCAGCTTTTAAGAAGTTGAAGACTGGAATTTGCAAATTTTGTTGATTTGAGACTCTATCTTTCGGCTTTTCAGAATTTGAAGACTTCAACTAGCAAATTTGATAGACTTCAACTTGTATATTTGAAGAATTTGAAGACTTCAACTTACTTACTTGAAGAATTTGAGGACTCCAGCTTACATACTTGAAGAATTTGAAGACTTTGACTTACATAATTAAAAGATTTGAGGACTTCAACTTGAATATTTGGAGAATTTGAAGACTTCAACTGATATAGTTGGAGGATTTGAAGGCTTCAACTCATGTACTCGAAGGATTCAGAGACTTCAGCTTGCAGGCTCAGATGATTTGAATGCTTTAACTCATGTACGTGGAGGATTTGAAAGCTTCATTCACATACTTGGAGGATCTGAATACTTCAACTCCCGTATTGGAGGTTTTAAAGACTTTATCTCACGTACTTGGAGGATTTGAAGACTTTAACTCATAGGCTTAGAGATTTGAAGACTTCAACTTGCAGATTTAGAGGATTTGAAGACTTCAACTCCCTGACTTGGAGGATTTGAAGACTTCAAGTACACAATTGAGAAAGCTTATATTTCTTAGGGGTTTTCCCCCATTGAGTCACCACACTTTGGTACAAGTCTGAAGTTTGGTGAAAAATTCTTATATCTTTAAATCTAATGTGAGAGATCAAGAGGGTACATAATGGTTTTTAAACACTCATGCAACTGATCTTATAACATACTTCTAAGCGCATATGTACCTCAATAAAGAGGATCAAGTCACAACGTAGTTCTAAAAAAGTGAGTATTTTTTTTTGTGGGGGTGCCTATGCATAGTTTATACTCTTGCTGGTCAGGAGTAACCCACAGTTTATGCTCATACCTTAATGAGTGTTATCCCACTTCATGGGTAGTACCTTTTGAGGAATTTTACATTTGTGGGACCAATCCTTATGTCATTAGTATCAACAAGTTTGTAAGCGTCATTTGAATATGCTTGTTATACTACATATGGTCCATCCCACTTCGAGGTGAATTTTCCCCCAGACTTATGTGAAGTGATGATGGGTCTCCTCATCGTAAGAACTTGGTCTTTGACATGAAAGAACCTCAAACGAATCATTTTATTAAAAGCATGAGATGGACGAGTGTGGTAGCATTCAAGGGCTTTTTTAATCTTTGATCCTCTTTTCATCAAGCACTTCTAACTCGAAGAGACGTAGTCGAACATTTTCTTCTTTGATAAATCCCTCTTAATTAGCAAGTCTCCAAGAAGGTATTTATTGCTCAAGTGGTAGGACTACTTCAACTCCAAAAAAAAGTGAATATGGGGTTGCTTGAGTCAGTGTGCAATATGTTGTCAAGGCTTCTTCCATTCTTTCATGGTAGTCCTATTTGGAGTTAGAGACTACTTTCTTCAGAAGATTACATAGAGTTTTATTCAATGTTTTGGCTAGACCATTAGCGACAACATAGTACATAGAAGATTTGGACTGCTTGAAGCCTAAGAGATAACAAATATTATTCATCAATTTTATAATCAAATGGCTTGCCATTGTCGGTAATTATGTATCAAGGAATTCCACATCGGTATATAATGTTTACTCGAATAAAGTTTGCAACATTCTCCTTCTTGAATTCTTTAAGAGATATAGCTTTGGCCCATTTTGAGAAGTAATCTGCCGTAGCCAAGATATATAAGTGCCCACCAATAGATTTTAGCAGTGATTCAACCATATCTAATCCCCAAGCATCGAATGGACAAGAAGCGATAGTCGTGTGTAAAACTTTGGGTGGTTGATGTATGAAATTGGCATGCCTTGCATCTTTAAGCATATTCTAGGCAATATTTCACTATGATTTTCCAATAATACCCCATTATTTTTATGTTAAAGAGAAGCTTTGTTCAAGGATGGTGTGATCTACATACTCATGAATATGCATATTGTATAGCTTGAGCCTCTTCTTCCTCCCCCAAATACCGCAAGAGCATTCCCTCAAATGACCTCCTATACAACATGTCCTTGTTATAAAGAAAATAAGGCACCCAATGACGAATGTCACTACTTCTTTTGGCATCTTCTGGAAATATCCCATAACATAATCGCTAGTCCTCTTTGTTGGCTTTGGAAATTGCGACAAAATGCTCAAGCTTATTCTCCATTAGTTCATCTTCATCTAGTGCTGGTACTAACCATTTTTTGCAGATAGTAACTTGCATTTGATTAGGAAGGGTCAGAGTGTAAGCTAGAGCAACTAAGGCATCAGCTATTTTATTTTCCTTTCTCAGCACATATTGTAAAGTTACATCTCCACGCTATCCTATCAGCTTTTGGGCATAACAGTGACAGGACGTAGTTTTGGATTTTTAACCTCATAATTTCCCAAAAGTTGGTTGATCACTAATTAAGAGTCACCAAAGACTTGTAACTGTAATCGCTTCATGTTAATGGCCATTTCGAGTCTAAGTATTAAAGGTAATACTCTGCGATTATTCAAGCAACACTATTTCAAAGTACACAAGAATAGTAGAACCTCTCCTTTTGAAGTGACAAACACCATGCCTTCACCAGCTCCACCATGATGTGCAGCCCCATCAAAATACATTTTCCAATGAGGATGAATTTCAATGGCTAACATATCTTCATCAGGAAGCTCATGAGCCAAATCCTAATCGTCTGGTATAGGATGGTCTGCCAAAAAGTTTGCTAATGCTTATCCCTTCGTACCTTTTTGGGGGATGCGCACAATGTCAAATTGTTGGAACTGAAGGTACGACCTTATTAGTCGGTTACTAAGGATTGGTTTTGACATAACAAATTTAATGGGATTTTCTCTAGAAATAAGATGGATAGTGTGAGCTTGAAAATAGTGTTTTATTTTTTTTGCATCGAAAAGACAGACGCCAAACACAACTTCTCAATTGGTGAATAATTCAGCTCATTTGATGTCATCATTCTGCTCAAGTAATAAAGGATATTTTCTTCTCCTTCACTATTTTTTTGGAACTAGTAAGGCTCCCACGAACCTTTCTTGTGCCATAATGTAAAGTATCAATGACTTTCAAGGTATAGGAGTTGCTAGGATCAGAGGTTTCGCCAGATACGATATGATACTTTCAAAGACTTTGCAACATGTTTGATCCCACTAAAGGGACAACTTTATTAATGTGATGACTAAATGGTTGACATCTTCCAGATAGATTTGAGATTAAACTCCTCAAGTAGGCTAATTTCCCTTAAGACTTTTTTCGGAATATTTCGAGGCTTGGGGCATTTTCAAAATTGCATCAACTTTGTCTTGATCAATCTTAATTCCTCGATGTAGCACAATGAAGTAAAGAAACTTTCTACAAGTAACCCTAAAGACACATTTTAATAGATTCACCCATAGATGATATCTTTGAAGCAACTCAAACACCATTCTCAAGTCTTTCAAATGGTCGCTCCTCCTTTTCGACTTCACCTCCAAGTCACCAACATAACACTAGACTTTCTTGTGGAATAAATCATCAAATATGTTTTGTATAGCTCTTTAATATGTGGCACCAACATTCTTTAAACCAAAGGACATCACCTTGTAGTAATAAATGCCTTTAGGTATCCAAAATGTTGTGAGTTCTTCATCCTTTGGTGACTTGCGGACTTGGTTATAGCCAGAAGAACAATCCATGAATGACATTACCTCATAACCAGTTGTAGCATCAATCATTATCTCTTGAATGTACAATGTGAATTCATCTTTAAGGCATGACTTAAGGAGATCTTTGAAGTCAACACAAACTCAAGTTTTTCCATTCTTTTTCCTCACGATAACAATGCTTGAAATCCACGTGAATTATTTAACTTCATGATTGAAGCCTTCCTTGATGAGTTTGTTAAATTCTTTCTTGATTAATGGAACTAAGTCTATCCTAAAATGTCTTTGAGCTTGCTTGATAGGACAAGCGTCATGCTTAACTACCAATAGATAGACCATTATTTAGGGATTTAAGCCAGACATTTCTTTATAGCTCCAAGATAAGACATCCCTATATTCTTAGAGTAAATTCATATAAGATATTTATTCATCGTCTTCTATAAAAACGCTCAAGTAAGTTGGCCTTGGGTCTTTATCAATGTCAAGGTTAACTTCTTTTAAGGGACTCGTCATGGTCTTCACTCTTTTTTCAAATTCTAGTAGAGCATCTCCAACATCTTCTTCTTCCAATGGATCACTAGCATTAATAGATATATTATAGCACCAAAAAATACCTCCCAACTCTTAATCAATTTTCTGTGGACATTAGGTATCGTTCTCAATCTAAGTTGTAGCGTGACATGAGGAGCCTATGCTTTCTTCATCTTCCTCGTGCTCTTTGATGTAAACCATAGTTTTAGCCTTTGCCTTTAGTATCTCTTTACATGAAACTATGAGTTCTACTTGTTGCTTCATCCTAGAAGGAATTACACTTTTTAAATCCTTTTTGATAATAACAAAGTGTAGAGGTTGGCTTTCTTATCGAGGGCATGGTCTTCCCTTTATTTGGACAAGTACTAGGCTACCCAATATAAATTTTGGCCCTTTCAATGGCCACATTGATTGTTTCTCCTTTAAGATTATCAAACTTGGTCGGTATGACACCCTCAAGCTTTACTTTTTTTACAAAATAACTCTTTAAATAGAACTTTGCATTGGCAAAATGTGACTCAACTTCAATGAAAGGATTATTGTCAGTAACTATTTTCCTTTTAAATTTCATCTTCGAGGTGCTTCTAACATTGATAGTAAGAAGATGATACAATTTTGTTCTCACGCACCCATGGTTTTCTAAGTAATATATTATACAAAGTCTTTGCATCAATCATATGTATCCATGCACTTGATCGCAAATCATCCATATGTATTTCCAGCTTAATCAAGCCTATAGACCTCTACCCTGCTTGATTGAATCCTTGTATCAACAAATGGCTTTCCCTAACTTCGTCAGTTGTGATTCCAAGCTATTTCAATGTGTGGATAGGTAGAATATTGACCACAGATGCTTAATTTATAAAGATTCTATTTATCTTCTTCTCTAGCATGTGACCCATCATATACAAAGGACGATTATGTAGAGTTTCACCAAATAGAAGATCATCAACTGTAAATATGATCTTTGTATCATATGAATATACTTCTTAAAGAGGGAGTTCCATACACTCTTTAGAAGATAGGGAGATGCTTTTGATGGGATTTCAACCATTGTTTCTTCTTTGTTAGAAGGAGACACCTTTGATGAAGTTCATTCGTTGTTTCTCCGTTGTCAACATTGAAACATGACGCCTCAATATAGTCTTGAGTGGCCTCTACAATCGCCAACAGAGTATGAATTCCCTCAAGGTCATAGGATGGTTGTGGTTTCTTGTCTTATGCATTTCTACCTTTGGCCTATTTAGACGTCTGAATGACTTCCACTTATTTAATCTCTTCACTACCCTTTTTCTGATTGGTTGTTTAAATGATTTTTTCAATTGGACTTGTCTTGTTATGTCTCCTCCTAGTCATAGAACCCAACCTTCCTCTTCCTCTTCAAATGCACATATTTGGATCAGGTCAGATGAACCGAATATGATAGAGATTTGATTAGAGCTTACCTTTCAATCATCAAGGACAATCTTTATTTCATTATCTAATTGCATAAATTTAACCTTAAAGATAAAACACTTTTCAAGAGGATGACCTTACAAATCTATGATACTTACAATAATTTGGGGCATCAGTCTTCCCAGCTTCATCAGGTTATTTCATCTCAGACAACTCAATGAGCTTTAGCTCAACCAATTTATCAAAAATTTTAGGAACATCAAAATCTTAAAAAAGGATATTCCTTTTCCTTGCATCTTTTCAAGTTTATCTTTCGATTTAGATGCTCTTGAAAAGTTGTCTTTACACTTTGTTTCCTACTTTCTTTCGTAGTAAATTTCATAGGCGACAAATTGACATTCATGGATTCTTTGTTGTCATTCTTAGGCAGAAATTTTCTCCATTTCTTGGGTTTCTATTTGTCCTACCCTTTGCGAAGATGTTGCACAAGCATCCCATATTTTCTGATAGAAGATATGCTCAATTCCATATTATGATCACGAGTAGCTAGATCTTCAAACGACTTAGCTTTTCTTCCTTGTAAGATGTAGAGAAGCCCCCAGTGCACTCCTTGGATACATTTTTCAATCATAAAAGATTCACTAAGTCTGTCTTTGCAATAAAGCTTGCAGTCCTCCATCAATATATGAAGTCAATGACTAGTTCATCCTATCTTTGGCAAGTATTTCTGAGTTCTACCATGCTCACTGTGCGTCTTGTGCTATAGAAGCGATTGAGAAACCCATGCTCTAGTTACTCCCAAATGTTAATGGAATGAGGCTAAAGATCTATGTACCAGTCAAAGGTATTTCTTTTCAAGGAGTAGATGAATTTTTTGATGAGATAGTCTCCATAGGTGCCAACATTATTACGCCTCCACAAAGTATGTAACATGCTGCTTTGGTGTTCCTTTGGCTTCGAACTGCTGAAATTTAGGGGGTTGATAACCGGTAGGAATTTTGAGGCTATCAATCCTTACAATATAAGTCTTGACATACATATGGGAACACTTGGTGGAGACTTCATACTTGTCTTTGATGGTCCCTTCAATGAACTCCTTTAATTGATCGAGTGGGATTATTCTGTCAGCAAAAATTGGCATCTCCTTGATAGGCAGTATTTGTTTCATAGAATTATCAATCTTTTGAATTTCAATACACTTCAACAGAGCATGGCTAGATTCACTATCTAGTAAGCCGTCCACCATGTCCATCAACTTAATGATGTAAGACTCTTAGTGTAGTACATGCTTGGTCAATCCTTTTATCATCTTTGCAAGATTTGCAACTTGTTCCTATATGGACGAAGTGTTAGTTGTCATCACTTGCATAATTGTTGGTGGAATTGAAGAGTAGCATGGATTATTATGAAAGTTGATCTTGAGAGGGCTCACATTACACGATGCACATGGAGAAGTTTGTTGGATGAGTCACGGTCTTTCTTTACGCTAGAGTACTTAGAACTAAAGACCTCAAGTTGATCTAAATTCATCTTGATCTTCTTAGCATCACTACTTCCTCCTTCTGAAGCATTTGTATAGGACCTCGCTCCCTTTGGGGTTGACGATCCAAAATCAAGAGTTAGATGACACTAGCAGTGTTTGTTGCCCTAGCATAGTAGCTTTGCTCCTTATAACAGCTCTGACACTTCCAAAAGTAATGCCAAGAATTTCCTCTACTTTAGCGAAGAACTTAAACTCGGCAGCATTAGAGGAAGTGGTTTGGAGGATCTTCTTAGAAGCCATTTCAATATTACTCGATGCTTGAAAAGTTTAGATGAGAGGTAGAGTTTGTCGCACAAGGTGTGCCAGATTATTTGCAACATATTTTTAGAGTGATCGAAAATAAAATTTTAATCACAAATAAAATATGAAGAAATAATTTTATTGATAAATAATGTGGGTATAAATATTTTTCTCCTTGGTTCTTCTCTCATCATCCAGAGTAGTGGTGATATCGAGGATGATGTCACACATCGTATTGGGGCAGCATGGACAAAATGGAGGGTTGCCTCTGGAGTGTTGTGTGATGAAAACATACTACCTAAACTTAAAGGATAAAGGTCAAGTTTATAGAGTGGTGGTTAGACCAACACTGTTGTATGGGGTGGAGTGTTGGCCAATTAAAAATATTCATGTTCAGAAGATGCATGTCATAGAGATGAGGATGCTTAGATGGATGTGCGGACACACCAAGAGTGAAAAGGTTAGGAATGAGACAATTCGGGAGAAACTAGAGGTGGCCCTGGTGGGCAAAAAGATGAGGGAAACGAGACTGTGATGGTATGGACACGTGCAGAGAAGGAGTATCGATGCTCCTCTTAGGAGGTGCGAGACGTTGGTTATGGGAGCTACTAGGAGGGGTAGAGGTAGACAAAAGAAGTATTGGGGGGAGGTGATCAAACAAGACATGACCTTAGATAGAAAGAAGTGGAGGGCACGAATTAGAGTAGCAAGCTAAGTTCTTCTTCTTCCTCTTCCTCTTCTCTTCCTTCGTCTTCTTCCTCCCCTTTTCCTTCGTCTTCTTATTATTAGTAGTAGTAGTATTGTTACTATTATTATGATTATGATTAGTAGTATTATTACCATTATTATTTTTCCTTTTCCTTTTCATTATCTGGCATCTATGTATTAGTTTTATCATGTTTACAAACTGTCATGTGCTATTCATTGTTAGTCGCACCTGTTGTTCCTTTTTCTCCCCTTACATTTCATTTTTATCATATCTAGTCCTTTCTGCTTATGCGTTTTGGGCTGAGAGGTTTAGAAAACAGCCTCTCTACTTCTTTGAGGTAGCGGTAAGGTCTGCGTACAATCTACCCTCCCCAAACCCCACTTGTGGGATTTCACTGGGTATGTTATTGTTGTTCTTCTTCTTCTTCTTCTTTTTCTTCTCTTTCTTCGTGATTCGAGGGCCGTTAGTGGCATATTTCTCGAAAGTAGGATGACTTTGACCTCCTTGACATCTATTTTGATCCCTTTATGAATATCCCCAAAATTTATGGGATATTCGATATGTCTTTTAAACAGAATATAATACCCTTATATAGGCATAAACTAGCTAGGGTTTAGGTAGAGTAGTCTCTAAGATACCTTGATTGAAATAGGACTCATCTTGTAGAGTCAAACAAAATTTTGAGTTCAAATCCTATTTATAGGACTCACAAGATGAGTCAGTCAAGGTTTGTGGGAGGTAACTCTACCCTAAATCCTAATTCATTCTTATATAAAGGGTATTATATTCTCTTGAAAATCATCTCAAATATCCCATAATTACTAAGTATTCCTAACGAGATCAAAATCTCATAAATCCCCCAAATTCTTGAGTATTCCTAAGGAGATCCAAATCTCAAATATCCCATAATTTCTGGGGATATTCATAAAGAAATCAAAGTATACCACATTCTTCTTTATAATAAAATACTTCAGAAAGATCCATAAAACATCCTTTTATGGAGATCAAACTTAAATCATCCTAGTTCGAGAAATAAATCACTAACAGTCCTCGAATCAGGGAGAAATCCTATGAGAGAAGAATTAAGGGATAAACAGATTTATACCCATATTGTTTATCAATAAAATTATATCTCTTCGTATTTTGTTTGTGATTGTAATTTTATTTTCTATCACTTTAAGGTTATGTTACGAAAAAATTCTGGCATGCCCATCGGGACAATCTCTACGTCTCATCTCAACTTTTAAAGCATCAAAGAATATTGAAATGGCTTTCGAAAAGATCTCCCAATCAACTTCACCCAAGACTGTTGATTCCAAGTTCTTTATTGAAGTAAAGGGAATCCTAGGTGTTACTTTTGGAAGTGTTGGAGATGTTATAAGGCGCAAAGCCGCTATATTAGGAAAACAAATATTGCAAGTGTCATCCAAATCAACCCTTGATTTTGGAACCCCAAAAAGAGCAAGGTCCTCTATAAATGCTTCAGAAGGAGGAAGTAGTGTTGCTAAGAAGATCAAGTAGATTTTTGCTCTACTCGAGGTTCTAGTTCCAACAACTCTACTGCAAAGAAAGACCACGGATCAAATGATTTTTCTCCATATGCATCAGTGCAATGTGACCACTTTGAAGATCATTTTTTGCGATATTCCATGCATATATTCAATGCCTCCAACTGTCATGGAAGCAATGGCAATTGATTCTTCATCCATGGAGGAACATCTTGCAAATCTGGCAAAGATGATTGATGGATTGACTAAGAATGTGCAATACCAAGAGTCTCACATTAATAAGTTGATTGACATGGTGGACGGCTTACTAGATAAGGAATCTAGCCATGCACTTGGGAAGAGTATTGAAATTCATGAGACTAAAAATCTAATGAAGCAAGAACCACCTATCAAGGAGATGTCAGTTTCTGCTAAAGGGATAATCTCACTCAAACTATCTCCAGCATGAGCAAACCCTTTTGGAACTGGATAAGAATGGGCGTCACTATCCCAGCCCGGATCCAGCCAGGTTCTATTGATCATGTCCCCTTCCCAACAAGGAACTATGCAACTACAACCTAGTAGCTGGACCCTATTCGCACTCGCTTACATCAGCATTTAAGGGACGAAATTACTTAGAGTCGTATCAAGAAGCTAGGGAGTTCTGCTACAATTCCAAAAGGCACTACTGCTAGGAAGTGGCTCTTCCCGCGGCGGAGTCACCATTGACTCTATTTATTATTATGGTAAATCAGTGTATCAAGATGTCCGAAAAAGAGATTGAATACCAGGTTAGTTCACTTATTTTGGGCATCATCTTACAGGTTTGCGTCTATACATATATTGTGGTGCTTAGGCCTACCCACTCTATTTGTTCCATGATTTATGAGTCTACAGGAGCTACGCACTTTGATCAATTAGCCAAGATTTTGACCGGATACAAAATCAGTGGTGCTCGATCTAGTGGTACTTTTTTGGGGATTCTATTTATCGTTGTAGGATCCCTATTCAAGATCACTGTAGTTCCTTTTCGGGCAGATATAGTATGGCCGCCTATAGGTGGTAGGGTAAGGTGGGTGGTACCGCTCTGCGGAAAATATTCCTAACCATGCATGGGCCGGGCTTAGAGCACGTGAAACTTATCACTACCCCATAAGGTCGTTGAGACCATAGCATGTTACATGAAAGCGCCGCTTATTTCCTGGTTCAAAAATGTTGAATCTCATCTAAATCATCATTTGTCAGGACTCTTTGGTGTAAGTTCCTTGGCTTGGATAGGGCATTTAGTCCATGTTGCTATTCTTGCATCCAAAAGGGAGTACGTTCGGTGGAATAATTTCTTAGATGTATTACCGGATTCCCAAGGGTTAGGCCCACTTTTTACCGGATTGGGGAATGATCTTCACAACAAAGAGTAGAGGTGAATGGTTCAGAAGTAGATGCTAGTGGTTCAAATCATGTATTAAGCCCCAAATATGATCTGAAGTATGTGTTGTCGCGAATTGGCTTAAAGAGTTTCAATAGGCCAGGAAACCATTTCTACTAAAGAGTTCTCTATTGGAATGTTTTTTGTCTAAGGGGTCCAAATGGCTTGGACTTGAGATTCTAAGGGTCGATCCGAGTGAGGGTATGGCTTTCCGCTCATTCACATATCGTCTTATTGTGTAAGATGTAATAGTTTTCTCAGATGAAAGGGCTTTAGCCTCTTTGTAGCCAGGAGCCACAATGGTCTCATTCCAATCACAGAGTGAGTGAGAACCACTTCCTTGTCTTCAGCCATAGGTTGCAAGGCGAAGTAAGACGGGAGGGAATAAAGTAAACCGACCAGACCTAGCCTATAGTCTAAGGGAGAAGTAGGGTCTAGTATATAGTATTGATCTGTTTCAACCAGAATCCTTGCCCGACCACTAATCGAAGATGGTGAGTAAAGATGAAGCGGGGGCTTTTCATTTTCAAATCTAAGGAGAGAGAAGAATGCTTTCTGAGCTCGGCGGAAGAATGCTAACCAATACCAAAGTCGTTTTGCTCGTCCCTCTTTCCTTTCGAGGCTAGAAACTCCCATTACCTTCTCCTTCCTTACTCTTCCCAGGATGGTTCAGGGGGAGCCAGTTCTACATTAAAGATTGAAAACCTTCATAAGATATTTCAAACTACTGGTTTGATCTTGCTCCTGAGACACGTACACTCGGAAGTCACTTAACCTACCCAAGGAACTTTTCCCGAAAAAGTCAAAATTATATGACTTATGATACTGGATCCAGGCAGAATGGGAATATACACCTCTGGATGACCAAAAAACCAAAAGAGATGCTAGTATAATATGGGGTCTCCCCCTCCAGCAGGATCAGAAAAGGTTGTACTAAAATTAGAATGGTCGTTCCCGCTGCCAATCTCTTGGAGAGAGTGATGTGCATAGACTACTGAAGGGACCATTAAAGGCAAGTATGAAGTCTCCATGAGGTCTTCCCAAATGTACGCAAAGCCTTACATTGCAAGGATTAATAGCCTTAAAATACCTGCAAGTTATTAATCTCTCAAATTCCAATAGTTCAAGGTCAAAGAAAATCCAAAGTAACATGTTGCACACTTTGTAGAGACATGTAACAATGTTGCAACCTATATAGACTATCTTTTCAAGCAATTCATTTGCTCCTTAAAGGGGAACACATTTGAGTGGTACATTGATCTTAAGCCTAATTCTATTGATAGTTGGGAGCAACTAGAACATGAGTTTCTTAACCATTTCTACAACACAAGACAAACTATGAACATGGTAGAAATTGTGAATACTTACTAAAGAAAATATTAACCAGTAATTAATTTCGTAAATCGATTCAGAAACGCTAGTTTAGATTGGAAAGGTAGGCTTAGTGAAACTTCTGCTATAGAAATGTCTATCCAAGAGATTCACTTAGGGGATTCTCTATATTTTACAAGGAATCAAGCCTATGTGTTTTAAAGATCTAGCTACTCGTGCTCATGATGTGGAGTTGAGCACCTCTTCCACCGGAAAAAATTGGATGCTATCCTCGCAAACGGAAGAACAAACAGGAACCCAAGAAAAGGGGTAAATTTTTTCCTTGGAATGACAACAAAGAATTGATGAATGTCAGTATGTCGCCTTTGAAGTTTACTATGAGAGAATGTAAGAAGCAAAGTGTAAGGACAACTTTTCAAGAGCATTCAAATTGAAAGATAACCTTGAAAGAGATACATAAAAAGAAATACCCTTTTTGGATTCTGATGTTCCTTAAATTTTTCATGAATTGGTTGAGCTAAAGATCATTGAGTTACCAAATATGAAATGACTCGATGAAGCTGGGAAGACTGATGACCTAAATTATTGCAAGTATCGTAGACTTGTAGGTCACCCTCTTGAAAAGTATTTTGTCTTCATGGATAAGGATATGCAATTGGATAATGGAAAGAAAATTGTCCTTGATTATAAGACAAGCTCTAATCAAATCTCTATCATATATGGCTCTCTTGACCCAATCCAAATATGTACATTTGAAGAAGAAGGGCCATTAGAGCAAGAAAATTTTCAAATTGATACAAAATAATGATGAAGGTTGGGTTCTCGTGACTAGGGGGAGATGCAACAAGCCAAGTCCACGGAAAGAATCATTTGAACAACCGATCATACAAAGGGCAGTGAAGAGATCAAAAAAGAGAAGCTGGTTAGATGTCCAAAGATGTCAAGTATAGAGATGCATCACCACCGGAAACCGCAACATGTTGCAACTTTGGGAGAATTTTTACCAAGTTGGTTCTATGTGGGGACCACTCAAGACAATGTTGGGGCATCCTGTTTCAGTGCTGAAAAGGGAAAAACAATGAATGAAAGTTAGTATTAAGAATGTAAAACTTAGTATTCAAGATTTAGTCTTTCTTTTAAAGTTACTAATGTTTAAGAGGTTTTGGCACAGGATTTCTCTATGTTCAACTTCACTAACACTACAGATCATCATTCACTAGTTGTGAACCCCATTTTGAGTTTCAGTTGGATATTGTATAATATATCTAAAGAAAGAGGCATATCTAGAATATAATCTTATCATTCAAGATCCAAACTTCTTTGAAATTACTAATGTTTAAGAGATTTTGCAAATTTCTCTATGTTCGACTTCACTAGCACTATAGATCATTTACTAGTTGCAAACCCCATTTCGAGTTTCAGCCAAAAATTGTATATTATATCTATAGACAGAGGCATATCTAAAATATAATCTTAGCATTCAAGATTCAGACCTCTTTCAAAATTACTAATGATTAAAGGATTAGTACCCTTAGCATTCAAGTTTGAATCTTGAATGCTAAGGGTATTAATCTCTTAAACATTAGTAATTTTGAAAGAGGTCTTAATATTGAATGCTAAGATTATATTTTTGATATGCCTCTGTCTATAAATATAATATACAGGTTTTGGATGAAACTCAAGATGGGGTCGGCAACTAGTGAATGATCTATAGTGTTAATGAAGTCGAACATCGAGAAATTTGCAAAATCTCTTAAACATTAGTAATTTCAAAGAAGTATGAATCTTAAATGGTAAGATGATATTTTGATATGCCTCTGTCTATTAATATAATATGCAAATTTTGGTTGAAACTCAATATGGGTTCGCAACTAGTGAATAATCTATGTTTTTAATGAAGTTGAACATAGAAAAATGTGTGAAATCTCTTAAACAATATTAATTTCAAAGAAACTCGGATCTTGAATGCTAAGATTATATTCTAGAT
Organism: Solanum clarkiae; assembly: GCA_011800125.2. Taxonomy (NCBI): domain Eukaryota; kingdom Viridiplantae; phylum Streptophyta; class Magnoliopsida; order Solanales; family Solanaceae; genus Solanum; species Solanum clarkiae. Next base: position 10,700,554 of record JAABOM020000002.1, read on the forward strand.
ATTCCTTTATCTATAGATATAATATACAAGATCCAGCTGAAACTCAAAATGGGGTTCGCAACTAGTGGATGATGATCTATAGTGTTAGTGAAATCGAGCAAAAAAATGATGTGCCAAAATCTCATAAGCATTTGTAACTTTGAAAGAAAGACTAAATCTTGAATACTAAGATTTATATTCTGCCCGTCCACGTTGAAATATCTTGGCATCACAACTGAAGAATTTAACAAAATTTGTTTGTTGATACAAGGATTCAATCAAGGGGGCAGAGTTCTATAGGCTCAATTAAGCTGGAAATTCATATGGATGATTTGCGATCAAAATCGAGTGCATGGATGCATATGATTGATGCAAAGACTTTATATCTTATATTTCTTGAAAGGACTTGAGTGTATGAGAATAAATTTGTCTTATCTTCTTATTATCAATGTTTGAAGTATCTCGAAGATAGAATTGATAGAAAACTAGTTGCCTACAAAAATCCTTTAACAAAGGTTGAGTCACATTTTTCCGATACAAAGTTCTATTTGAAGAATTATGTTGTAACAGGGGTAAAGCTTAAGGGTGTCAAACCGGCCAAGTCTGATAAGCTTAAAGGTGAAAAAGTAAATATGGCCATTGAAAGGGCAAACGTTGACATTGGGGAGTCTAGTATTTGTCCAAATAAGGGGAAGACCATGACCTCGGAAAAAAAAAAGGCAACCTCTACACTTTGTTATGTCCCAAAAATAAAGAAAGAGGAGAGTCGATCATCTAATGTACAAGGGAATGTACTAGGAGGGTTGACTCTTCCTATCAAATAGATTGATGTAATAAACTTGTCTTCAAAGCTATTAGAAAATTTTGTGGCTCAAAATTAGCCACAAGATATATCGCTCCCTATAAAACATACAAAAGGCTTTTATCCAAACTCCTACAAGTTATTTTAAAAGGCTGAGTATAACTTTGATGAGCCATCTAGATTAGGGAAACTCCCACCAGAAGAGACAACTAGGAAAGCATGTGAAGGTTTATGATATAGCCAACCACTACCAGTTCGCATCTCTATAAGAAGAGCAAGAAATAACTATATCATTATATAAGATGAGTTTGCTTCTTCTAATAAACAACCTTCTGTCTTTGGTAACTTAGAAAACCTGCTACAAGAACTTCTATGTTCAGGAGGTAAGGTCCAATGAAGAAGAAGAATAACAAGCATCTGAGAAGTTACCTAAGAGTAATGACACTTGTTTTACCTATAATCCAAAGGGATTTCAAAATGGTAATTCCTTCTAGGATGAAGCAATGAGTGGAACTTACATGTAAAGAGATACTAAAGGCAAGGGATTACACTGTGGTTTACACCGAAGAACATCAGGAAGATGAAGAAAGCATAGGCTCTCCATGTCCTATTACAACTCAAATTAAGAACGATGCCTCATGTCAACTGAAAATTGATGAATAGTTAGGAGGCATTGTTTGGTGCTATCATATATCTATCAATGACAGTGATCCACAGGAAGAGGAGGATATTAGAGATGCTCCACCAGACTTTGAATAAAGAGTGAAGACTATGATGGATCCCTTAAAATAAGGTAACCTTGGCATTGATGAAAACCCAAGGGCAACTTACTTAAGTGTTTTTACAGAAGCTGATGAATAAATGACTTATTTGAATATACTCGAAGAATATAGGAATGCCTTACTTGGAGCTATAAAGAAATGTCTAACTGAAATCTTAAAATAGCAGTCCATCAATTGGAAGACAAACACGACACTCATCCTATCAAGTAGGCTCAAAGACATTTTAAGCCAGACTTGGTTCCATTGATCAAGAAAGATATTAACACACTCATCAAGTTAGGGTTCATTTGTAAAGTTAATTACCCCACATGGATTTAAAGCATTGTTCACATGAGAAAGAAGAATGGCCAAATTCAAGTTTGTTTTTACTTCGTAGATCTCAACAAGGCATTCCCTAAAGACGAATTCCCATTGCCCATTCCAGAGCTAATAATTGATGCTACAACTGGTTATCAGGAAATGTCATTCATGGATTGTTCTTCTAACTATAACCAAATTCGCATGTCACCAGAGTATGAAGAACTCACTAGGTTTCATACACTAAAGGCATTTATTGCTAAAAGGTGATGCCTTTGGTTTAAAGAATGTGGGTTCCATATATAAAAAGGCTATGCAAGACATATTTGATGATTTAGTCCACAAGAATATCGAGTGTTATGTTGATGACTTGATGGTGAAGTCGAAAAGGAGGAGCAACCATTTGAAAGACATGAGAATAGTGTTTGAGTTGCTTTGATAACATAAACTGAGGATAAATCAGTAAAATATGCCTACGGAGTTACTTCTAGAAAGTTTCTTAGCTTCATTGTGCGACATTGAGGAATTGAGATTGATCAAGACAAAGTTGATGCAATTTTGAAGATGCCCAAGCCTCAAAAGATTTATGAGTTGAAAAGTCTTCGAGGATAATTTTTCCCTACTTGAGGAGGTTCATCTCGAATCTAACTAGAAGATGCCAACTATTCAGTCATCTATAGAGAAAGATGTCCCTTTCAAGTGGGATCAAACAGCTAGCAAAGCCTTTGAAAGTATCAAAGATATCTGGCAAAACCTACGATCCTAGTATCTTCTAAACCTGATAAGTCATTGATACTCTACATTACAGCACAAGAAAGGTCAATGGGAGCCTTCCTAGCTCAAGAAAATTGTGAAGGAAAAGAAAATAAACTTTATTACTTGAGAAGAATGATGATACCAAGTAAGCCTAATTATTCACCAATCAAGAACTTGTGTAAGGTGCTGGTCGATTCAAAAGATCAAGCACTATTTCAAGCTTATTATCCAACTTATCTCTAGAGAAAATCCCCATCAAATTTGTTATATCAAAACCCAGTCCTTAGTGACCGACTGACAAGGTGGTACCTTCAATTCCAACAACCTGAGATTTTGTACATCCCTCTAAAGGATGTGAAGGGAAAAACATTAGTGGGATTTTTGGCAGAATGTCCTACTCCAAATGATTGGGAATTAACTGATAAGATTTATGATGAAGATATGTTAGCATTGAAATTTAGCCTCCTTGGAAAATGTACTTTGATGGGAATACGCATCGTGGTGGAGCTGGTGCAAGTGTAGTGTTTGTCACTTAAAAAGGAAAGGTCCTATCATTCTCTTCTAGCCTGAAACAGTGTTGTTCTAATAATGTCGCACAGTATCAAGCATTACTGCTTGGACTCAAAGTGGTCTTGACATGAAGCAGTTACAGTTACAAGTCTTTGGCGACTCTCAATTGGTGATCAAGTAACTTTTCAGAAGCTATGAGGTCAAAAAGCTTGAACGATACCCTATCACTGTTATGCCCAGAAGCTGATAGGATGGCTCGGAGATGTAACTTTACAATATATGCTAAGAAAGGAAAATAAACCAACTGATGCCTTAGTTGCTCTAGCCTCAACTCTGACCCTTCCTCAATTAACGCAAGTTACTATCTGCCAAAAATGGGTAGTACCACCATCGCATGAAGACGAACATATGAAGAATAAGCTTGAGCATGTTTTTGCAGTCTTTGAAGCCAACGAAGAGGACAGGTGACAAGCTATCATTGACCACTTATGTTATGGGATACTTCCAGAAGATGCCAAAAGAAGGACTAACATTCATCGTTGGGTGCCTCATTTTCTCTACTACAAGGACATATTATGCAGGAGATTATTTGAGGGAATACTCTTACGTAATTTGGGGAAGGAAGAAGCGACTCAATATTTGCAAAAGGCACATTCAGGAGTATGTGGATCACACTAGTCTGGAATAAAGTTCCAGGTGGATCACACTAATCTGGAATAAAGTTCCACTTTCATATAAAAAGAATGGAGTATTGTTGGCTAACCATGGTGAAATATTTCCTAAACTATGCTAGAAGGTGCAAGACTAGCCAATTTCATACATAATCACCCCAAATTTTACACCCAACTATCGCATCTCGGCCATTCGATGCTTGGGGATTGGATGTTGTTGGACCATTGCAAAAATCTTTTGGTGGGCACTTATATATCTTGGGTAATACAGATTACTTCTCAAAATGGGTTGAAGTTGTAGCTCTTAAAGAAGTCTAGAAGGAGAATGTTGCAAACTTTATTCGAGTAAACACCGTCTACCGATGGCATTCCTCGACATATAATAGCCAACAATGGCAATCCATTTGATAACAAATTTATGAATAAGATTTGTATCTCTTTTGCTTCCAGCAGTGCAAATCTTCTCTGTACAATGTTGTCGCCAATGGTCTAGCCGAAGAATTCAATAAAAATCTATGCAATCTCCTGATGAAAGAAGTCTCCATGTTCAAACGAGAATTCCATGAAAGAATGGAAGAAGCCTTATGGGCATATAGGGCAAATATCATACACCGACTCAAGTAATCCCTTATTTACTTGCTTTTTGAGTCGAAGCAGTCCTGCCACTTGAGCAACAAATACCTTCCTTGAGACTTTCTATTCAAGAGGCCGGACTTACCGAAGAAGAAAATGCTCGACTATGTCTCTTCGAGTTAGAAGCAGTTGATGAAAAGAGGCTCGAAGCTCAACAAACCTTAAATGATAACAAGCTCAAAAGGTTCATTTATGGTGTTTTCAAGTTAGAGACCAAGTCCTTGCGGTGAGGAAACCCATCATCACTTAACATAATCCTAGAAAAAATTCACCTCAAAGTGGGATGGACCATATGTAGTATAAGAAGCGTATTCGAAATGGTGCTTATAAACTTGTTGATGCAGATGGCATAAGGATTGGTTCTAAAAATGCAAAATTACTCAAAATGTACTACCCTTGAAGTGGGATAATGCTCTTTAAATACGATCATAAACTGCATGCTACTCCTAGTCCACAAGAGTATAAACTATATATGGCATCCCCACACAAAAAAAATCTCACTCTTTCATAACTACGCTGTGAGTTGATCCTCTTCATTGCGGCTGTAGGCACATAGAAGTATGTTCCAAGTTCAGTTGTATGAATAGTGAAAAACAATTATGTGACCACTTGATCTCTCACATCAGAGTTAAAGCTATAAGAACCTTTCATCAAACTTTAGACTTATACCAAAGAGTGGTGACTAGATGGGGACAAACCCTATGAAATATGAGCTTTCTCAATTGTGTACTTGAAGTCTTCAAATCCTCTAGGTATGTGAGTTGAAGTCTTCAAATCCTCTAAGTATACAAACTAATGTCTTCAAATCTCTAAGTCTACAAGTTAAATTCTTCAGATCCTCCAAGAACGCAAGATGAAGTCTTCAAAACCTCCAAATACGCGAGATGGAGGCTTCAAATCCTCCAAGTACAGGAGATTAAGCCTTCAAATCATCCAAGTATGTGAGCTGAAGCCTTCACATCCTCTAAGTCTATAAGTTGATATCTTAGAATCCTCTGAGTGTGCAAGTTGAAGCCTTCAAATCCTCTAAGTTCACTAGTTGAAGTCTTCAAATCCTCGAAATATGCAAATTGAAGTCTTCAAATCTTTTAAGTATGCAAGTTGAAATCTTCATTCTTCAAGTACGCGAGTTGAAGTCCTCAATTCTTCATGTAAGTTTGTCTTCAAATTCTTCAAATATGCAAGTTGAAGTCTTCAAGTCTATCAAATTTACAAATTAAAGTCTTCAAATTCTGAAAAGCAGCAAGATAGAGTCTCAAATTGAAGTCTTCAAATTCTAAAAGGCCACAAGATAGAGTCTCAAATCAACCAAATTTTCAAGTTAAATTCTTCAAATCTTCTAAGTGTAAATGTTAAAGTCTATAATTCTCCAAATAGGCTAATTATTCAACTATGTGGTTTGAAGTCCCCAATTAACCAAGTTCATAAGTTGAAGCCTTCAAATCCTCCAAATCTTCAAATTGATGTTTAAAATACACCATAGTTCTTCAAAGACACTGTGTGTGAAACTTCAAGAAAATCTCCAAAGTTTGCAAGTTCAAGTCTTAAAATTAAAGTTTTAGCTTCATCATGTCTGCAAACTGTCGAGCCTCAAAGGTGAAGCATTTAAGCCTTGACTTTATTAGGGTAGGAATGTGTATCCATTCCTTTTCACCATAAAATGCATATTCATTCCTTTGCACTATAAGAACATCTTCAAATTGTCATTCTTAAGGTGGGAATGCATATCCATTCCTTACTACCATAAGAATATCTTTGAACTTCTCTTTTAAGGTGGAAATGTGTACCCATTCCTTTTCATCCTAAGAAAATCTTCAAATTTTCTTTCTTGAGGTGGGAATGAATATCTATTCCTTTTCACCATGAAAACATCTTCAAATTATCTTTCTTAGGGTGAGAATGTGTATCTATTCCTTTTCATCACAAGGACATCTTAAAATTGTCATTCTTAATGTGGGAATACGTATCCACTCCTTTGCGTGATTGGAATTATCATGAAATTACCTTATTCTTAAGGTGGTAATATGTATCTATTCCTTTTTGCGATAACAATTACCATGAAATCACCTTATTCTTAAGACGTGAATATGTATCCATTCCATTCCGTGATAAGAATTACCATGAAATTATCTTATTCTTATAGCGAGAATGCGTATCCATTCCTTTGCGCGATAAAAATTACCATGGAGTTACCTCATTCTTAAGGATGGAATATGTATCCATTCCTTTTCACCACAAATGTCTTCAAATTGTGCTTCTTGAGGTGAAAATGTGTATTCATCCCTTCACACTTCAAGGTTAAATTCTTGTGTTACGATAAAACCTTCTATTGTATGGTATCCACAATATAAATATTGCTTTTGTTGACCTCCAAAGAGGGGGAAAAACAAAAGAGGGCATACAAGAAGAGAAGGGGGGAGAAATTATCTAGGGACAATTATTTTTCAGACGTCAAGACATATTCGACAGCTCACACCTCTTAGAATCAATGCTCACGGTTTAAAAAGAATATATGTAGGAAGCTATTTATAGAGATGATAAATGGGTGAAAAATTGCCCTTGCTCAATATTAATTAGGCTTCCTAATTATAGTAGAAAGGGACAAAAGTAGAACGACAAGAGTTCAAAAACGTAAAATGGAGTAAGCGAACTCCTAAAATGAGTAAGATTTGTTAAAGTTGATAAGTGTACAAAATGTGTATCACTCTCTGACTTGGTTTCCTCCACTCCAAACGTGGAATCTCACTTGCTTTAGGCAAACCAATCAAAATCCAATAAGAATATGCCACATGCACAAGTGACGTGTTCCAACCAATCAAATATCGACATGTCACTTGAAAGGAAACCTATACCTATCACTTTTCCTGCACTATGTATCTTTAAATTTGATTGAATGGTAGAAAGTCTGATATAACATAAGGGTCCTTTCAGAAATATAGACAAGAATTCTAACAAGAAGCCAGAGAGAGCTCGTGGATCAAACACGCAGATTTCTCTACAAGCAACAAGTTCATGAATTCAAGCAATCAAGCATTCAAGTTCAAGAATGCATCAAGATCAAGATCGCCGGATTTAAGAACTAGCACAAAAGCCCTTGAATTCACGTACAAATCAAGATCAAGTTTAAAAACAAATCCATATCAAATTCAAGTTCCAGTCTACATCAAATCCATAAATAAAGATCATGACCACAGAGTTCAAGATCAAATCCAAAATCCCTTGAATACAAGTACAAGTCATGATGAAATCCATCAAGTTTTTCAAGATTCAATATCAAGCTAAAGATCCCTTGAATCTATATTTGTATTATCAAATCAGAGGGTTCAGAGATGTAACACTCACATACTTGAAATTGAATACTATAATTTGGTGTGTTGTTTTCATTCTTGATTATTATTTTCTCAAAACGAAATTTTATCGTCTACAAATATCATAAAGCATTACAAATAATCCAGTTATTGATATTAGATTTCAGCTGTAATATTAATGATAAAAGATATAAAATGATATTAGATGGTCAAATTAAAAATTGACTAAAAAGGTATGTAATTATCAATCAAGAAGTATACTTGTGAGCTGATTGCACCTTTTTGTCAATTGGACCATTTTCTTTCATAAATTAACCTTCAATAGAATAAATTCTGCTGTCTTAAGTCCTAATTGGATGTAACAAATGTGTAATTAGATATACAGAATGGACATAGGGTTTTCAAAAGTTTAGAAAGCTTACCTCGGCATGTGTTGATGCTGCTAGTTGAACACATACAGACTAGTTTCACTTGAGAAAGGATTTAGGGTTTTTGAGCTAAAGGGGAAAAGTAACATATATATAATGGATACATGGGCCCAATATGATTTTTTAGTTCTTAATTTATGTGATATGTAAAGAATTCAATCACATTTTAATACAATGTTAGATATTTCTCTCTTCGTCCCATTTTATGTAATTTTTATCAAATTTTTAAATAATACTTTTATGTAATTTTTAAATATATATTGTTCTCTTTGTGTTCCATTTTATGTGGCACCCCTAGATTTTGGTGAGTCAACCAAACGTTTTTATATTTCTTTAAAATTTTAAATTCTTAATGATAGTGATTTATTTTATTTTTTATATTATTTTAAAATATGTGATACTTATTTTACCTCAATTTTATGCGTACTTCTGCAGAATTTCGATAGTCAACCTAATTTTCTATATACCTTTTAAATTATTAAATATTGTGATTTATAATACCTTTTATGTAATTTTTAAATAATATATATTAATTACTCTCAAACAATTTATGTTATATTAATAAAATTTTTAAAGTTAACCAAACCTTTTATGTCTTTAAATATATTTTAAGTTTTAATTATTGTGGTTTATAATTTTTTTTATAATTTTCAAATAATTTACATTATTTCCATTATTCAAATTTATGTGACACAAATATTGTTCAAGAGTGAACAAAAATGGTTATATGTGTTTAAGTATTTCATTATTAATTACTAAAATTTATTATACTTTCTACATTGTTTTCAAAAAATATTGTTACTTCTTTTGTCCTATTTTATATGAAACCGATAGAACTTCAAAAATCAACCGAATTTATTATTTTTATAGTAAATTAAGTTATTAATTATTGTACTTTATAATATTGTTACGTAATTTTTAAATAAATATAAAAGAAATTATAAAATAAGTAGAGCCACAAAATATTATTAAACAGCTCTTGAAGAATAAAAACAAACATGTTGATCTATTTACCTGCTTTGGCGCTTAAAACTGTCTTTTTAAATAAATTAATCTTAAAAAGTTAACTAATAAACATACTATAAATTCCTCAAACATTAGTGACTCTAATAAACTAAAATGAGACAAGAAATATTACTAAAAATATAATAAATTGTTCACACATTAATCACTCTTATAAATTAAAATTGAGATAATAAATGTTCCTTTTGGAATGACTTAAATGGGAATCAGAATCTAAAGAAAAAACTAAGTGAGATCTAAAAGGAAAAAGGTGGAGCAATAAGTGAAGAGGAAAATAAAAAAGGTTTGGTTTCATGATTCTTTGACGTAAAAAGTGCAGGATTCTTTGATTTTTATGATGAACTCAGTATTTGCCACACAAGAAAGTATGACCATGAAATACAAAGGTTAAGTAGTTAAGTTATATATGATTGTGTGTGATACATGAGCCTAATAGTTATTTGTAAATTTATTTTTTAATAATAAAATTAAATAATATCGAATTAGCTCATTAGGCATAAAATAAATATCTAATAAATATTACTAATATTAAATAATTTATGAGCCTAATATATATAGTAAATCTACTCCTTTTTTGTGTGCAGATCTAATGTGAAAACATCCATTGAGACACCCTTAGTTAAAGTATTTTTCGTCATTGATCGTTGATATTTTAACTCAAAATAGTTACATAATATACAGAAATATTTCTAGCACTCGAAATACAAAGCTATAATTGAAATACATGAATTTAAAACTAAAGATTATAGTTAAAGTGGGTCTCATATATAATTTCAAAAGATTTATACACCAATTATATTAAAATACAACAAAAAATAATAATTTGAACTTATCCCCCAAAAACGTCCCTACTAAATTAGACACTTCGCCAGAGAGTAGATGTCTACTTAATCCAAACTCCCCCTTTTATGATAAAATTATATATGGGCCTCCTCATCTTAGCTTGCATGTCTGGACTATTTTTAATGCATACATGGATAGCTGAATGAACTTGAGGCCATATTCTTTGACAGTCATCCCCTCTCGCTTCAAGTTCACAAATTCCTTAGCCTTTGCTTCCCTCAACTCCCTAGGAAAGAATTATCAAGGAAAGCGTCCTCATTTGCCTTGGACCCAGTGAACACTAGTGGGTTTATCCTCAGAAAATCTCTTAGCCTTGATTCAACACTGAACTCTTGAGAGCTAGGGGTTGGTAAGCTCTAGTTATAACTTTTGGCAACCACAAGCTGGGTGAGCATAGAAATGACTACTTTGAAATTGGCATCAAAAGTAGGAGCAGGCTATACAATAGGCAGTTGAGGAGCTCCAGTAGTCCTCAAAGGTAGGCCCTGGCCTCTTGTCCCTATCTTAGGAGACACTTCTGGTGGAGGCATCTCAATCTCTGAAGCTGAAATATTCCTTTGGCTAGTTCACTTAGGAGCCATGATCTGCAAATGTGTCATGCACAAGTTAGATGAAAACTTTTATAGAGTTAAATTCTATCACACGAACTCATAATATGAAAAAGTGAATAGTTCTTTATGTCCCATAGCCTCTTGATTATTAGTATAGTGCACAACACACTCATAAGTAAGTCTCCACTAGACATGGCTTCATAGACACCCTAGGAATCTTGAACTTTGTCCTTTGATACCAAGTTTATCATGCATTAGGAAGGTACTTTTGACATGGCCGACAATCAAAAACCATTGCTAGACCCAAGGGAATCACTTGGCCTGATCATACACCCAATCATAGTGAAAAACTCAATTAAATAAGACAACAACTCTCTAGTGAATGAATCAATCAATAATATAAAGTAAGAAATGGTTTAAACATCATAGTCAAAATCTAAATCCATCCACCGTCATGAGAACAATTAAAAAGGAAACTACTCAAGGTAATGAAATTATCAAATCAATTCATCATTGTCTAGTCTATGAAGCCTCTATTTCTACTACCTAGATGGTTCCAATGAGAGGTTCATGATTATCTCAAAGAAATAAAATACTAACACTCTAGGTGGAAAACTTAAATGGATCCTCTAAGAGAAAGAAGGTCTCACCATGAAATCTGGAATGAAATGGATCTTATTGAAGTGCATGTTGATGATCTTTAGCACTTATATCAGCATCATAAAATAATGTCGCGCCAAAAGTGTGTCAGTATATGGTATATATGGTATGTAAAATGACAGGAACTTCAATGACAATCAAAACTCAGAAAGGCAACATAAGATAAAGTAACTATAATTTGGTAAGGACTCAATTGCATGTGATTCAATCCAATCATATCGAGTACTACATGTCCTGTCGGGAGTTTCTCTAATTGATAACTATCACTGTAAGCTGGTGATGATACAATGAAGTAATGTTGTTGCCGCACCCATTCAATACTTTGCCAAGGTAGAGGATGTCTGACTTCATTGGATCCAGAATCAATCAAGTCAAGTCATCTTTTGGATAAAAGAGAAATTTCAATTTGATGATTCAATCCTCTCTTACACTGGCTATGATTCAATCCTCTATATTAGATTTCATTTGTGTCCTAAACTATAGTGTGAACCCTTTGAGTTGTCTACCCTCATTGGCGAGTCTATTATCATTAGAAGAGACTATAGGGGTTATCCCGTGCCTATAACTAATAAAGTCTTGACTTGTGATTTCGTTAAGCTTGACCTTGTAGGTTTTGATAACATTCTTGGGATGGATTAGGTACATGAATATCATGCTTCCGTTGATTGTAGAACCTGTAGGGTTAAGTTCCAAATTCCTATTTAGCCCGTCCTTGGGTGGGAAGGTTATAATATGGTGGTGAAGGGTAGGTTTATCTCTTATCTTAAGGTCTGAAAATTGATCTCTAAGGGTTGCATTTACCATATTGTAAGGGTTAGGGACATCGATTCTAGAGTCCCTCCTGTTAAGTCAGTTTCAATAGTCAACCAGTCTCTTGATGTTCTTCTTGATGAATCTCCAGGTGCTCCTCCCGAAAGGGAAATAAATTTTGGCATACATCCCCTCCCTGATACTCTGTCCATTTCAATTCCTCCCCATCATATGGCCTCGGTAGAGTTAAAAGGAATTAAAAGATCAATTGAAAGATTTATTGGAAAAGGATCTTAAAGGGCCTAGTAAGTTATCTTGGGGTACACCAGTGTTGTTTCTAAGGAATAAACATGGCTCACTAAGAATGTGCACAAATTACTGACAACTTAATAAGGTTATAATAAAGAACAAGTATCCCTTGCAAGGAATAAATAACCTATTTGATCAACTACAAGGGGCTAGTCATTTTTTTCTAAGATTGATCTTTGGTCTGGACATCACCAAGCGAGCGCAAGGGAGTGTGACTTTTCCAAGGCATCTTCCCTGATAATATATAGGCATTTTGAATTTATGGTGATGTCATTTGGCTTAATTAATACACCGGAAATATTTATGGGTCTAATGAATAGGGTCTTTAAACCCTACTTTGGCATGGTGGTTATGTTATTCGTTGATGATAATTTGATTTATTTCCAAAGTATAGAGGAGCATGTAAGGCTTTTGAGGGCAGTGTTGCAAGCTTTGAAGGAAGGAATGTTATTTTCTAAATTTGATAAATGTAGGTTACGATTTAAAGAAGTTTCATTCATTAGGCATGTAATGTAAGGTGAGGGAATCAAGTGAATCCCAAGAAGAAGGAAGTTCATTGTTTGGCTTGGTTGGGAGTTAGGTCAAATGAGGCCGAAAGATGGAGTGATGGTGGTTCTAGATTGATCCACCCCTTCTTTGGTTAAATATGTCAAACCTAAGCAGGACTCTGACCTTGCTTTGTTAGTATTGAAAGCATTGGTGAAGGATGGAAAGATAGAGGTTTTCTCCCAGGGGGAGAAGGTGTCCTTGAGCACCAAGGTAGGTTGGGTGTACCAAATGTTGATGGATTGAAGGATTTCATTTTGAAGGAGGCTTATAACTCATCCTATTATATTCACCTCGATTCGAAAAGGATGTATAAAGGTTTAAGAGAGGTATATTGCAGGGTGTAAACGAAATTCTCACCCATGAAGTGTGTTGTTCGTTTTCACAAGAAGGGCAAATTAAGTCCAATCATTGTGTATCCTTGCAATATGTTTAGAAGAGTTGGTAAGGTAGATTATGGGCTTGAGTTACCTAATGAGATGGAGTTGGTTCGCCCTATATTCTCTGTGCCTATGTTGAGGAAGTGCATAGGTGGCCCAAACTCCATAGTGCCTTTGGAAGTTGTTGGTGTTGTGGAGGGAAACTTGACATATGACAAAGTTCCATGGAAATATTGAATTATCAAATAAATAGCTTGAGGAATAGAGATGTAGCATCTGTCAAAGTTATTTGGAGGAAACAGTAGGTCAATGTTGTTGCTAGAGAAGCTAAAGCGGACATGAAAAGCGATAATCCTATCTCTTCCATTCTAATCAAGGTTGGGGTACTACGATCCTTCCTATTTTAGAACATCTTCTCCTTGCATGTCATTATCATGTTATTTATGCATGGTTATGTGATTTTGATGTTGCATTCTAAATGCTATTTGTGACATGGTCTACAGATTTTAAACTGTGCCTATGTTGCATTTTCATACATGGTGCATTTGGCATATGGTGCACGAATCCATTCCTGAAAGCTTGCCTTAGCACATCAGGGGATGAAATTTCCATGGGAGATAATTTCAGACCCCACCTATGAGGGGTATGAGAGATGCAAGAAAAATAATATGTGGAAAATTTTTGGAGAAACTATCAATGTTTGCGAGAGGGTTGTACGAGTCGTAAGATGGACTACAGTTCGTATATGGTTTCGTGGAACCTTGTTAGACTTGGTGAAATTTGGGATCCTTCAGGAGTTCAATATATGACTTATCATATGACCCATAAATTCCTCTAAGAGTCATAGATGGACTCGTAGAATGGAACCAGTGAAAATGGAGTCTTTGAAGTTTGGAAGGAGGCCATCAGATGAAACCTCTATCTATGATTCGTAGAATGGACCACGACCGATAAAGGAATCTCGTAGTCCTGTCTAGTGACTTTTATCGGGGAAGTTCCAGAATTTCCTATTTCCTTAATAGAATTATACAACCCCTCCATTATCCCTCATGCTATTCCAAACCCCTCTCTCATCAAGTCGAGTGCAAACGATTCCAATCGCCTAAGTTCTAGTATGAGTTCATATATGTGTTGACTTCAAATCATCCTATCTCTTGGAACACATTGAATTAGAGGCAGAACAATCCTACCAAATAAAGCTCTTCGAATTATCTTTCCAATGCAACTGGTTTCACCTCATTTGGAATTCGGACCGAAAAGTTATGTCCATTTTAGTGAAACACTGTCAAGCTGTTAGTTTCTATGCCCACTCTACGAGCCGTGGAATGAATTACAGCCTGTAAACCAGGTTTTATGAAACCATCTGGCCAGTTTTAAAAGGGTATTTTAGCCCTTTCCTCACACCCTAAGCCCAATCTCACATCATTCTGACTTCCCACATGCCTTACATCAGTCTAAAGCTCCCCCAAATGACCCTAATCCACTCATTCTTCCTCATTCCAAAAACCCTAAGTCTCAAAAACTCTTTGATCTCTCCCTAGGCATTTCAGTGTGAGGGAAAGCTAGTGTTTCTGGTTCTTCATCTATAAATCAGATTTCCTCCACTAAAATCACACCAAGGTACGTGGGTTCGATTGTGGGATCCTTCCTTCCCACACGTCCAGCCATTCTTCTTCTCCAACTACATAAAATCTATGGATCTTTATTTGTATTTTATGAAATCTTGCATACGATATTATTATTATGCATTCTATGATTATTTGTTTTTATGCATTATCATGAAGTAAGATATCATGTGAAATTTATGGATTTATATGAGTATTGGAGGAAGTCTCAACTAGGTTTTACTTGGTAAGATGAGTTTCATGTTTCCATGTCTATATTTTTGAAGATGATGAATATGATTATGATGGGTTGTCCAAGGATGGTTTAAACTAATTATTTTTCCTATGTGTCTTGAAATATGATTTCTCAATAACAAGGGTTTTATTACAATATTGGTGGGTTGGTTTGAATCACTTTAAAATGAGTTGGTTTTACTCCTCTATTGCCTTATACTTACTCCTCTATTGCCTTATACTCTTGGAATGCATTATTATAACTACATGTACATATTCTCACTATGTGTGACTAAATTTACTTGACAAGGATTTATATGTTGATGAAAGATTATTGCATGGATTACAAGACAAGCATGTTATGATAAATTATGGGCTCCCAAGCATGTATTAAACTCATGAAAACTTTCAATGATTTGCAAGTAAATGCTGAGCCCTTACTCTATATTTCGACCCTCTTGTGAGAAAATAATGTCTATATGAAGGGGTTAAGCACTATGACCATTTTACCCTCATGTGTCAACTCTCACTAGAAGGGTTTATCTCATAATCTCCACCCTCATGTGTGATGTGATGCCTTAGAAGGGGAGTTGAGTCTATGCATTGTTTTTACCCTCTTACAAGGTATACGTCACGTGTAGGTGTTAAGTATTTAAATAAGCTACTCATACTACTTTATCATGTTTTACAAGTTATGCAAGTATGATTAAATGTATGATTATTTCAAGTATTCCTTGGAATTAGACTTTGTACCGAAAGACGCTTAAGGAGGGGGCTCGAACTAAGGGGTCCTTAAATAAAGTCTTGGTCTCTTAACTGTGTACCATCATAGGTTTATAATATTTCCCTAAATGGGATTTTACTAGTGGATCCAACAACGTGAAGTCACCTACTATGTGAGGTTAAGCTTGGTTTACCTTGACAAGTAGACCACTTCTTCATTCAGTGTGGACTAAACATCGGGATTCCAAATAGTAGCTCGCTTGGTCTTATATGTCGATTGGGGTCTCCTCCCATATATGCATGATATATTATGAAAATTTCATTATTTTCATTATATGTTTTAATTGAAGCATTGATTATACATATCATACTGGCCTTATGTCTATTGATTATGATTATGCATCTCGATTACTATGGATTATGTTCCTTGTTGCATTGCACCCCGCATACTTAGTACATTCGAAGTACTAACGCATACTTTTTGCCTTCATGATCTAACCATGTAGGAACTAGAGTTTCTTTCCATCCTCCTCCTCCATGCGATTAACCGGTTCGGTGAAGGCTTGCTATTGGTGGGTCTTCCAAATTCGGGGAGAACATCGATTTACATTCCTGCTTTTATTTAGACTATTCTATTTTTGGATACTATCTTTGAGTGTGAGCCCGTGATATATCTCGGCCCCCGCTCCATTCGTAGTTAGAGGTGTTATTGGATACATGGTTGTATGTTATGATCTCGACTCTTATTATGTCTATGGATTGTTGGAGTTTTCCCTTAGTCCCTTATTCCCTTTTTGTGGAGAATGTTTACTATGTTGACAAGGTGGAAGTCCCAAGTCCCTAAATGCCCCGATAGCGTTAATCATACTAACCCACTCCTTAGACTTATTTACTATGTGATTCATGTTTATCCTCTTCCCTACAACATCCCATAGTGTGAGTCCAAAGTCCCGCTTCCCTCAGAAATTATGTGTTATTTGTTTATTCATCTTTTTATTGCTTTCGTGGAACCAAGGATGTGTCATGCATGCTTAAGAAGCTTGTTTGGGGATCCCTTTGGGTTCCCATTCATCGTGTCACGTCTAGGCCCTATGTTTGGGTCGTGATAGCCGACAGCTCAGCTAATAACACAATAATACCCAATACAATAATAGATGATCCAACTAAGTAGAAAAATATAGAGACAATGAAAGGCTGCGACTTATAGTATGTTTTATGTAGCATTTGAATATGTAATGTTACGTC
>JAABOM020000002.1:10717687-10731903 GCA_011800125.2 Solanum clarkiae
CATATAAAATTTATTAAAATATAAATTTTATAATATGATTCAAATTATATTAAATTCAAAATATATTAGTCCAAAAATAAATATTATGGATTAATATAATTGGGTTAATTAATTAAGTTCAATAAAATATGAATTTGATTAAAAGTACAAATTTATTTATTTGGGCTACAAAAAATAAAATATAAATTTAATTAAAAGTCCAAATTCATTTATTTGGGCTACAAAAAATGACCCACTTTGTTAGGCCCAATATCCCCATCATCCTAGAGGCCCACTGGATGTCACTCGTTGGATGACGTAGCATGCAAGTCAAACAATGAGATCAATAGGATCATGTCATGTGTCAAGATGATATGACATTTCTATCTCAATCAAAAGTCAATAAAAATGTTCCACAAGTACAAGTGATGTACTCTAACCAATCAAATATCGCCATGTCACTTGAAAAGAGACTTATTCTAATCATTTTTCTTGCGCCATATCATCTTAAATCTAATTGGCAGGAAGAAAGCCTGATTCCATCATGACTCCTCTATTCTACAACTATATATAGGGATCCTCATAATTCAGAATTCACATCAAGAAGTCTAATAAGAAGACAGAGAGAGCTTGTGGATCAAACATCATAAATTTCTCTACAAGCAATAAAAATTCAAGAAATCAACCATTCAAATTCAAGAATGCATCAAGATCAAGACCGTCGGATTCAAGAACAGGCCCAAAAGCCCTTGGATTCAAGTACAAGTCAAGATCAAGTTCAAAAATAAATCCATATCAAATTCAAGTTCAAGATCATCAAATCCATATATCAAGATCAACACCACCAAATTCAAGATCAAGCCCAAAAATCCACGAATTCAAATACAAGTCAAGATCAAATATATCAAGTTTTTCAAGATTCAAGAACAAGCTAAAGAACCCTTGAATTTATATTCGAAAAGGTGAATTAGAGGATTCATAGAGATTGTAGAACTCAGTCCTTGAACAAAATACTACAATTGTTGAAATATTTTTCATTCCTTGATTATTATTTTCTCGACGCAAATTTTGTTTCATACAAAATCTGGCATGCCAGTGGGACAATCTCTACCTCTCATCTCAAATTTTTAAGCAACAAAGAACACTAAAATGGCTTCCAAGAAGATCTGTCAATAAACCTCCTCTAAGGTTGTTGATTCAAAGTTCTACGCTGAAGTGGAAGGAATCTTTGGTGTTACTTTTGGAAGCATTGGAGTTGTTACAAGAAGCGAAGCTACTATGCTGGGATAACAAACACTATGAGTGTCGTCTGCATCAACTCCTGATTTTGGATCTTCAACCCCAAAGGGAGCGAGGTCCTCTATAAATACTTCAGAAGGAGAAAACAGTGTCGCTGAGAAGATTAAGCAGACTTTGGCTCTACGTAAGGTCTCTAGTTCCATGAATTCTACTCCAAAGAAAGACCAGGACTCATCTAATGAATCTTCTCCATATGTATGGCATAGTGCAAGCCCTTTAAAGATCAACTTTCACAATAATCAATGCTACTCTTCAATGTCCCCCAATAGTCATAAGTAATGACAACTAATGTTTTATTCACGGAGGAATAACTTGCAAATCTGGCAAAGATGATTGAAGAATTGACCAGGTATATACAACGCCAAGAGTCTCACATCGATAAGTTGATGGATAGAGTAGATGGCTTATTAGATAGGGAATCTAGACATGCACCTGGGAAGGGCATTGACATTCAAGAGACTGAAAATCCTGTGAAGCAAGTGCCGACTCCCAAGGAGCTTCCAATTTCTGCCGAAGGAATGATCCCATTTGATCAATTAACGGAGTTCGTTGAGGGGACCATTAAAGACAAGTATGAATTCTCTGCCAAGTCTTTCCATATATATGCCAAGCCTTACACTGCGAGGATTTATAACCTTAAAATGACTGTTGGTTGTCAACCTCCCAAATTTCAACAGTTCGAGGGCAAGGAAAATTTGAAGCAGCATGTGGCACACTTTGTGGAAACATATAATGACGCTGGGATCTATGGAGACTATCTTGTCAAGCAGTTCGTTTGCTCCTTAAAGGGGAATGCATTTGACTGGTACACTGACCTTGAACCTCATTCCATTGATAGTTGGGAGCAGCTAGAGCATGAGTTTCTCAATCACTTCTATAGCACAAGGCGCATAGTGAGTATGGTGGAACTCACAAATACTCGTCAAATGAAAGATGAATCAGTCATCGACTTCATAAATCGATAGATGAATGTGAGCCTAAATTGCAAGGATAGACTTAGTGAAGCTTCTACAATAGAAATGTGTATCCAAGGAATGCACTGGGGGCTTCTCTACATCCTACAAGGAATCAAGCCAAAGTCCTTTGAGGATCTAGCTACTCGTGCTCATGACATGGAGTTAAGCATGTCTTCTGTAGGGAAAGATATTATGTTGATCCATGATCCATGAAGTTCAATGCATCGCCTGTGAAGTTCACTACATAGGAAAGCAGGAAGCAGAGTGTGAAGACAACTTTTCAAGGGCGTCTAGATCAAAAGTTGACTTTAAAGGGGATGCAAGAAAAAGAATACCCTTTTCTAGATTCTGATGTTTCTCAAATATTTGATGAATTGGTTGAACTGAAGCTCATTGAGTTACCAAAGATGAAACAACCCGATGAAGCTAGGAAAACTGATGATCCAAATTATAGACCTTTGGGTCATCCTCTTGAAAAGTGCTTCATCTTCAAAGACAAAGTCATGTTATTGGCTGGGGAAGAGAAGATTGTCCTTGATGACGGGAAAGTGAGTTCTAACCAAATCTCTATCATTTTTCACTCGCTTGACCTAATCCAAATATATACCTCTAAAAAAGAGAAGTCCTTAGAGCCCAACAAAATCCGAACTGATAAAGATGACTAGGAAGATTGGATTCCCGTGACTAGGCAGAGATGTAACAAGACAAGTTCACGAAGAGAATCATCTAAGAAACTGAGAGGGGGAAGGATGGTAAGGAGACTAAGGAAGCAAAAGCTAGTCACACGTCCAAAGAAAGCAAAGGTGGAAGTGCATTACTACCAGAAGGCGCGATGTCCTATGACTTTTGAGGAATTGTTGCCGAGTTGGTTTCACATCAGAATTGTCCAAGACAATAACAAGGCAGCATATTTTAACACCGACAAAGGAGAGGCAGTAGGTGAAAGTTTATCAAAGGTGTATCCCACGGATAATGAAGAAGCAATGGGCAAAAGTTCATCAAAAGTGTCTCCCTTATCTTCTGAGAAGCCTATAGAACCCTCTTCTCAAGAAGCATATACAAGTGACACAAAAAATCATATTTGCAAAGGATCATCTCCTGTTTGATGAAAAGTTACATAATCCTCATTTGTACATAGTGGTCATGTGCTAGAGAAGAGGATGAATAGAATCTTGATTGATGAAGGATATGGAGTTAATATTCTGCTCATATATACATTGAAAGAACTACGCATCACGACTGAGGAACTTAGTGAAAGTCATCTGTTAATACAAAGATTCAACTAAGGGGGACAGATGTCTATAGGCTCCATCAAGTTAGAAATCTATATTAGTGATTTGTGATCTAGTGAATAGATGTATGTGATCAATGCAAAGACTTCATATAATATATTGCTTGGTAGGCCTTGGGTACATGAGAATAAAATTGTCTCATCCTCTTATTATCAATGTTTGAAGTATCTTCAAGATGGAATTGAAAGGAAAATAGTTGTTGATGATAATCATTTCACTGAAGCTGAGTCACACTTTAATGATGCAAAATTTTATCTGAAGAATTATATTGTGAAGGAAGCAAAACTTGACGATGTCAAATTGACCAAGTCCAATACGCCTGCCAGCAAAAGAACTTATGTGGTTGTTGGAAAAGTCAAGGTCATAATTGGAGAGTTGGAGTCCTATCCAGATAAAGGGAAGATCATGTCCTTAAAAAAAGAAGTAGAGTTTTTTACCCTGCTATGTTCCGAAGGTAAAGAAAGAGGAAGGTCAATCATTTGATGTTCAAGGAATATACTGGGAGGGCTAACTCTTCTTATCAAACGCATTGATGCAATCAACTTGTCTTCAAAGCTGTTGGGAGAGTTTGTGGCTCAAAATCCACCTCAAGATATGTCACTCCCTATGAAACGTACAAAGAGCTTTGATCTAAATGCTTACAAGTTACCTACAAAGGTTAGATACAAATATAATGATCTATCTAAATTAGGAAAAATCCCATCAGATGATATCACTAGGAAAGCGCGCGAAGGTTTGGGCTATAGATAACCACCTCCTATCATATCTCCATAAGAAGAGCAAGTAACAATTATATTATCATCAAAGATGAGTCTACTTCTTCTAACAAAAGACCTTATGTCTTCAATCGACTTGAAAAACTCACTACGATAACTTCTGTGTTCGAGAGATTGGGGTAAGTGAAGAAAGAGAATAAGAAGCATCAGAGAAGTTACCTAAGGGTAACGACACTTTCTCCGCTTATCTAAAATAATATCCAAAGCACAATTCCCTCTAGGATAAAGTGAAAAGTGGAACTCGTGGTTTCGTGTGAAGAGGTACTCAAGGCAGAGACTCACACCGTGGTGTACACCAAAGAACGTGAGAAAGATAAAGAAAGTGTAGGCTCCTCATATCATATTGCAACTTTGAAGGAGCTCGATGCCTCATCTCAAGTAAAGTTGATGGAGGATCATCGTACATTTCTTGGTGTTACCATATATCTGTTAGTGAGAATGATCCAAAAGAGGAAGAAGATGCTGGAGATGCTCCACCTGAACTGGAACAAGGAGTGAAAACTACAATAAATCCTTTAAAGGAAGTTAACCTTGGCACTGATGAAGACCCAAGGCCAACATACTCGAGCGCCTTTCCAGAAGATGATGAAGAATTAAATCTACTGAAAACGTATAAAGACATTTCGCTTGGAGTTACAAGAAAATGCCCTGCTTAAGTCCTAAAATAACGGTCCACCAATTGGTAGTCACGAGTGGTGCTTATCTTATGAAGCAGGCCCAAAGACGTTTTAGACCAAAGTTGGTCCTATAAATTGAGAATGAAGTCAACAAACTCATTGAGGCAGGCTTCATTCGTGAAGTTAAATACACCACATGGATTTCAAGCATTGTTCCTGTGAGGAAGAAGAATGGTCAAATTCGAGTTTGTGTTGACTTTAGAGATCTCAATAATGCATGCCCTAAAGATGAATTCCCGCTGCCCATTCTAGAGTTAATGATTGATACCACAACTGGTTATAAGGCAATGTAATTCATGGATGGTTCTTCTGGCTATAATCAAATCCGCATGTCACCAAAGGATGAAGAGCTCACTGCATTTCATACCCCTAAATGTATCTATTGCTACAAAGTGATGCCTTTTGGTCTAAAAAATGTTGGTACCACATATCAAAGGGCTATGCATAATATATTTGATGACTTACTCCACAAAAATATTGAATGTTATGTCGATGACTTAGTGGTGAAGTCCAGAAAGAGGGTTGACCATTTGAAAGACTTAAGAATGGTGTTTGAATTGCTCTGAAGATATCAGTTAAGGATGAACCCATTGAAATGTGCCTTTGGGGTTACTTCTGGCAAGTTTCTCGGCTTTATTATGCGACATCGAGGGATCGAGATTGATCAAGCTAAAGTCAATGTCATCCTGAAGATTTCTGAGCCTCGAGATATTTATGAGTTAAAAAGCCTTCAAAGAAAGTTAGCTTACCTGAGGAGGTTCAACTCGAATCTAGCTGGAAGATGCCAACCATTCATTCATCTTATTAAGAAAGGTGTTCCTTATAAGTGGGACCAAATATGTAGTGAAGCTTTTGAAAGTATGAAAGCATAACTGGCAAACCCTCTAGTTCTAGCAGCCCTTATGCCTGAAAAGTCATTGATACTCTACATTACGGCACAAGAGAGATTTGTTGGATCCCTATTAGCTCAAGAGAATAGTGAAGGCAAAGAAAACTACCCCTACTACTTGAGTAGAATGATGACACCAAATGAGCTAAATTATTCGCCAATCGAAAATTTATATTTTGCTCTAGTCTTCTTGATTCAAAATATGAAGCACTATTTTCAAGGTCACATTATTCGTCTCATATCTAAAGCAAACCCCATCAAATTTTTCATGTTAAAACCAGTCCTCAGCGACCGACTAGCAAGGTGGTATCTCCAATTCCAATAGTTTGAGATCGTGTACGTCCCTCAAAAAGGTGTAAAGGGAAAAGCGTTAGCAGACTTCTTGGCAGACCATCTGATACCAGATGATTGGGAGCTAACTGATGAGCTCCCAGATGAAGATGTGATGGCTATTGAAATACAACCTCCTTAGAAGATGTAGTTTGATGGGGCTGCACATCGTGGTAGAGCTGGCGCTGGAGTGGTGTTTGTCACTTCACAAGGAGAAGTCCTACCATTCTCCTTCACATTAAAACAATGTTTCTCCAATAATGTCGCAAAATATCAAGCATTGATACTCAGTCTTGAAATGGTTGTCGACATGAAACAATTACAACTGCAAGTCTTTGGTGACTCTCAGCTAGTGATCAAATTAGTTTTGGGAACTTATGAGCCCAGGAAGCCCGAACTGCGCCCATATCACTGTTATGCTAAAAACTTAATAGGATGTCTCAAAGATATAACCATCCAACATGTGCCGAGAAAGGAAAATAAAACAACCAATGCCTTAGCTACTCTAGCTTCAAATCTAACTCACCCTGATCAAATGCAAGTTACTATCTGCCAAAAATGGGTAGTATCACTACTGGACAAAGATGAACATATGGGGAATAAGCTTAAGCATGTTGTCGCAGTTTTCGAAGCTAATAGAGAGAACTAGCGACAAGCTATCATCGACTATTTATATTATGGGATACTCCCAGAAGATGCCAGAAGAAAGACTGACATCCGTCATCAGGCACCTCATTTCCTTTACTATAAGGACACACTATATAGAAGATCGTTTGAAAGGGTACTTCTTCGATGTCTGGGAGAGGAAGAAGCAAGTCAACCTCTGCAGAAAGCACATGCAGGAGTGTGTGGGTCGTATCAATCTAGACCAAAGCTCCACTTTCATATAATATTATCCAACCATGGTAAAAGATTGCTTGGATTATGCTTGAAGGTGCAAAGCTTGTCAATTTCATGCAAACTTTATACATTAACCGCCTGAAGTTTTACACCCAACTATTGCATAATGGTTGTTCGATGCTTGGGGATTGGATGTAGTGGGACCGCTCCCAAAATCCTCTAGTGGACATCTATATATCTTGGCTGCAATAGATTACTTCTTATAATAGGTCGAAGCTGTCACTCTCAAAGAAGTAAAGAAAGAAGATATTGCAAACTTCATTCGAGGGAATATCATATACCAATTTGGTATTCCTCGATACATAATAACTGACAATGGAAAGCCATTTGATAACAAATTAATGAATAAGATTTGTGTTCTTTTCGGCTTCAAGCAGCGCAAATCCTCTATGTATGATGTCGCCGCTAATGGTCTTGTTGAAGCATTCAATAAGAATCTATGCAATCTCTTGAATAAAGTAGTCTCCAAGTCCAAACGAGACTTGTATTAAAGAATGGAAGAAGCCTTGTGTGCATATAGGACAACATATCGCACACCGGCTCAAGCAACCCCATGTTCGCTTGCTTTTGGAGTTGAAGCAGTTCTGCCACTTGAGCGACATATACCTTCCTTGAGACTTGATATTCAAGAGGGACTTATTGAATAAGAGAAAACTTGACTACATCTCCCTGAGTTAGAAGCGCTAGATGAAAAGAGGCTCGAAGCTGAATAAAATCTTGAATGTTATCAAGCTCATCTATCTCGTGCTTTTAACAAAGGGGTTTGCCTAAGGTGCTTTCAAGTCGGAGACCAATTCCTCACAGTAAGGAGACCCATTATCACTTCACATAAGTCCCAAGGCAAATTCACCTCAAAGTGGGATGGACCATATGTAGTACAAGAAGCGTATTCAAATGACGCTTACAAACTTGTCGATACGGATGACATAAGGGTTGGTCCCATAAATACAAAATTCCTCAAGAGGTACTACTCTTGATGTGAGATGACGCTCTATGATGTACGAGTATAAACTGCATGTTACTCTTGGCCTGCAAGAGTATAAACTATGTATGGCACCCAAAAAAAATGTCCGCTAGGTTGAAAATCTCGAAAGAGGCGGCCTAGGCAAAATTTAGGACCAAAAAAAAAAAGAAAAAAAAATACTCACTCTTTCAAAACTACATTGTGACTTGATCCTCTTTACTGAAGTATGCAGGAACTTAAAATTATGTTCTAAGTTCAGTTGCATAAGTGTTAAAAATTTACATGTCTCCACTTGATCTCTTATAGGAGTGTTAAAGCTATGAGTACCTTTCATCAAACTTTGGACTCATACAAAATGATGGTGACTCAATGGGGTCAAACCCCCATGAAATATAAGCTTCCTCAACAGTGTACTTGAAGTCTTCAAAATACTCCAAGTATGCAAATTGGAGTCTGCAAATTCTCCAAGTCTAAAACTTGAAGTCTTCATATCTCTCAAAGTATGAAATTCGAAGCCTTCATAAATCCTTGAAGTACACAAGTTAAAGTCTTCAAATTCTCTAAGCACGCGAGTTGAATTCTTCAAATCCTCCAAATACACGAGACGAAGCCTTCAAATCCTCTAAGTACACCAGTTGAAGTTTTCAAGTCTCCAAGTACACCAGCTAAAGCCTTCAAATCCTCCAAGTATGCAAATTGAAGCCTTCAGATCTTTTAAGTACACAAGGTGAACTCTTCATATTCTTCAAGTATGCAAGCAAAAGTCTCAAATTCTTCAAGTAAGCAAGTTGAAGTAAATCTACAAGTTGAAGTCTTCAAGTCTATCAAGTTTGCAAATTGAAGTCTTCAAATTCTCCAAAACTGCAAGTTGAAGTCTTCAAATCTTCATAGAATGCATATTAAAGTCTTTAAACCCTCCAAATATGCAAATTCTTCAGTATGCAAGGTGAAGTCTTCAAATTCTTCGAATCTGCAAGTTGAGGTCTTCAAATCTTCTAAGAATGCATGTTAAAGTCTTTAAATCATCTAAAATACAAATACTCCAAGTATGCAAGTTGAAGTCTTCAAATTCTTCAAATCTACGAGTAGAAGCCTTCAAATCCTCCAAGTGCACAATTTGAAGCTTTCAAATCCTCTAAGTTTTCAGATTGAAGTTTAAAATCCACCATGGTTCTTCAAAGCCACTAAGTATGCGAACTTCAAGAAAATCTTCTAAGTTTGCAAGTTGAAATCTTCAAATATAGTTTTAGCTTCACCATGTCTGCAAATCATTAAGCCTGAAAGTTGAAGTCTTCAAGCCTTGACCTTCTTATGGTGGGAATGTGTATCAACTCCTTTTCACTATAAAAACATCTCTTCATATTTTCTTTCTTAATGTGGGAATGCATATCCATTCTTTCTCACCATAAGGATCTCTTTTTTGTCTTGCTTAAGGTGGGAATGTGTATCCATAAATTTTCACCTTAAAGACATCTTCAAATCGTTATTCTTAAGGCTGGAATGCATATTCATTCCTCTGGATAAGAATTACCATAAAGTTACCTTATTCTTAAGGCAGAAATGTGTATCCATTCCTTTGTGCAATAAGAATTACCATAAAGTTACCTTATTCTTAAGGCAGGAATGAGTATTCAATCCTTTACACAATAAGAATTACCATAAAGTTACCTTATTCTTAAGGTAGGAATAAGTATCCATTCCTTTGTGCGATAAGAATTAACATAAAGTTTACCTTATTCTTAAGGCGCGAACACGTATCCATTCCTTTGCGCGATAAGAATTACCATAAAGTTACCTTATTCTTTGGGAATGTGCATCCATTTCTTTGTGCGATAAGAATTACCATGAAATTACCTTACTTAAGGTGGGGGTGCAGACCCATCCCTTCGCACCTCAAGACCATGTTCTTGTATTATAAGAAAACTCTTCATTGCGTAAACATTCATAAATCTGCAAAGAGAGAAAGAAAAGAAAAAAAAGAAAGTGATGAAGATTAAAAGAAAATTTTACCTTGCACTTCGATGCTTGCACGATGAATTCAAAAGACATCTGCTTAGAAGCTCATAAATTGATGTTTTGCCGTGACAATAATATGGGTATTTATAGATCCAATGTAGGGGCATGTCCCCTAATTCTCGACAAATTTGAATAAGAATTCTAATAATCTTTGGTCAAGAAGACGTGAGGTGGTGACTTTGTCACAAACTCAAAAGAAGAAGGAGATGTTGTGGGGTCGATTTTGAGGACTCCTTATTAGCATATGCTTCTTGCATGCATCTTTATGAAGAGTTCTAAGGTAGCACTAAGTGTCCAAGAAAAGTCAATTCTTTTCTTTCCCTCAAAAGGGTTCGTATGAGTGTTTGTGTATATATATATATATAATGAAAATCATGTAGAAAAAAAAATGTGAACCTTCACTTTTATCTCAATCAATCTTGGAGAACTATATGTACATGCATCATGTGCACGTGTTATTGTTGATCTTAATTAAGGTATTTAAATGATACTTCAAGTCTAGTCTTTAAAAGATAAAACATTTAAGACAAAACTTGAAGTGGGGGCATTTGTAATCATATAAAATTTATCAAAATATAAATTTTATAATATGATTCAAAATATATTAGTCCAAAAGTAAATGTACAGATTAATATAATTGGGTTAATTGATTAAGTCTAATAAAATATGGATTTAACTAAAAGTCCAAATTCATTTATTTGAGTTACAAAAAATGACTCACTTTGTTAGGCCCAATACCCCCCTCATCCTAGAGGCCCACTTGATGCCACACGTTGGATGATGTGGCATGCCAAGTCAAACAAAGAAGTCAATAGTATCACGCCATATGTCAAAATGATGCGACATTCCTATCTCAATTAAAGGCCAATAAAAATGTGTCACATGTACAAGTGATGTGTTCCAACCAATCAAATATTGTCATTTCACTTGAAAAGAGACCTATTCAAATCACTTTAATAATGCCACATCATCTTAAATCTAATTGGTAGGAAGAAAGCTTAATTCCATCATGACTACTCCATTCTACAACTATATATAGGGATCCTCATAATTTAGAATTCACATCAAGAAGTCTACCAAGAAGCCAGAGAGAGCTCGTAGATCAAACACCGTGGATTTCTCTACAAGCAACAAGAAATAAGCATGCAAGTTCGAGAACACATTAAGATCAAGACCACCAGATTCAAGAACAAGCCCAAAAGCCCTTGGATTTAAGTATAAGTCAAGATCCAGTTCAAAAATAAATCCATATCAAATTCAAGTTCAAAATCATCAAATCCATATATCAAGATCAACACCACCAAATTCAATATCAAGACCAAAAGCCCACGAATTCAAATACAAGTCAAGATCAAATATATCAAGTTTTTCAAGTTTTAAAAATAAGCTAAAGAGCCCTTGAATTTATATTTGAAAATGTGAATCAGAGGATTCATAGAGATTGTAGAACTCACTCATTGAATAAAATATTATGATTGTTGCAAATATTTTTCGTTCCTTGATTATTATTTTTTCGACGTAAATTTTATTGTCATACAACGTTCTACACACATATACATAAATTTCTGTGATACCTTCTCATCACCAACTGATTCTTCCTTTGATCTTTCACTTTGTATTAACTTAATCTCATTAAGTATATTGTTGAAACATCCATCCATGTACGCTTTTAGTTCCCCAAGTTGCGCATCAACCTTGACCTCTAAAGCTTTGAAGTCGTTGCATACCTAAGAAAAAAAATTGAGACATATTATAAAAAAATAAACTTAAAATGTATAACATTGCAATTTTGAATATACTGACCAACACGAACTCCCCAGCAAGCTTTTTGAAATTACGGGTAATAATGTCATCATTACACTCAACACTAACATAGGAAACATTATTGTCAACGGAGCTCGAATCCTCAAGCTGCTCAATTTCAAAAGCAGTCAAATATTTTGCGGTAAAAGAAAAATCTTGAAACTTGTACTACAAATTTGACAAAAAAGAAAAAAAATATAAATATGAATAAGGACTAAGAATAGGCCAAGAAAAAAATATAAACTGAGAATCACTTGATTGTCGTAGCGCCTAAACATTCCGCTCAAGAGCTTATCAAAATACAACCTTTTGAATGAGATTGTCCAGTTGAATAGCCGAGGAATCCGGTGTTCTCGCTGAACAACGATAGCATCATCCACTTTGTTATGACCTTCATAAAACCATAATTGCATTTCCAATAGAAACCCACAAAATTTAACATAATTTGGGGCTTCTTGAAGCTGACGGACCAAAGAATCCCTAAAATCAAAAAATGAACATCTACCCCAAGGGTATGTTGTGTAACATCCAGATTCAACCAACAAAAATGATCTAATGAGACAAAACGTTTCTTCGGTGGGGATGACAGAATATATGTACTAATGAAGTAAATCACTGTAATTTTAAACACATCCTCAGTCTCGAACAAACCTACCTTAAAGGAACTAATCAAATAGTGCTTTTCCACACCCTTGTGACATATCATCAGGAAGTATCTCTTAACAAGATTTGATTTACCAACCAAATCATGGGTCTAAATCATCAACTGTACTACACTTCAAATCAGTAACAGCCATAAACTCTCTAAGACCAAAATGTAGTTCGTTCCCATTAGAATCAAAAACAAACACTTCACCAATATCATTCTTGTTTGTTAGATGATAGACCAAGGCTCTAATGAATTGTGCATTCTTGTTTGTTAGATGATAGACCAAGGCTCTAATGAATTGTGCTTGCACATTTAGAGAGGGCAGATCAAATAAGTACCCAAATGAGCCACTTTTAAACTTATCAAACATGTCATACCTTGATAAAAACACTCTTATTTTGTAAAAATACTGTCGTTTACATAAGAGCACCAATGGGAGAGCTTTTCCTTGATCTGAAATGATCCAGAAACATATAGGAAAAAAGATAAATTATGAAAAAACAAAAAAATAACAAAATCTATAACTATAATAAAAATACAAACTATATAAAACATGAAAATATACCTTTGAGTCATCTTGAAATTTCTTAGTTCTTTTCTTCACAGTGTTCTTTTTTTGGAAATCAGATGCATTCTTCACTTTGTTACCACCCGATTTCTAAAAAAAAAATTGTATTAAAAAAATGGATTCTCACATTCAAAAATAGCAAAAAATTAAGCCAACAAAATACCTTTTCTTTGAGAGGGATGAACAATTTTGAATCTTTGTTCATCTTGTATCTCTTTAACAGTGGCATTTCGTCCTCAAAGTCACTATCATGTGGTAAATTACTCTCATTCATAGGCTCTTTGCCCTTGCTTTTCAAACCTATATTAGCCTTACTCTTATATAGATCCTTCTCTTGGTTGACAACCCATCATCCTTTTGGAGTGGTGATGGAGTGTATGCATTTAACTCAAAAGAGGGTGCAGAACAACAATGAGGATTGCTCTCCTCGCCTTAAAATCTTGGACTTTTTCAAGTAAATGTGACTTCCATAATTCTTCTTCCTTTTCACTTGTGGAAGAAACTACATATAAATGGAAAAAAAATAAGGTATATAAAATCATTCAAAAAAATGAAAAGTTTTATTTCAATACAATAAAAACCTTACACTAACCTGGAATTTTGAATAATTGTAAGTAAGAACTTGAGCAAAAATAAATTTTGTTCACTGTAGAGTTTTCTTCTTGCATAAGGGCGAAAAAAAGATGACGGATGAGAGAGGTTTTAGTTAACAAAATGTAAAATGTTAAAAGGAAATATTTGAAAGTAATTTTGGTTGAATAAAATATAAAAAGTAGAGGTGCAAAAATGGAAAAACACGCCATTGGACTCACCGGCGTGTCAGTCCATAAATGCAACATCAAATCATCGATCATTGATTGGTAAATGAACCAATCACAATTAACTTATTTAAGTAATATAAGAAAATCAAGTACAAACTTAGTCATCTTTATTTTTGGTATTTTGGTGATTTAAATGTTAGTTTGGTAAATAAAAAATTTTCGATAATTTTTAGTCTTATAGTCGATATTCTTGTAACTTTTCCTTCTTCTTTTTCACCTTCTGAAAAATAATGAAATTTAATGTTTATTTTAGAGATTTGCAAAAGACTAGTTGAGAATATGATCCAATTATATATA
>JAABOM020000002.1:10732003-10775840 GCA_011800125.2 Solanum clarkiae
CGCATTTTTGAGGTTATAGTTGGGTTGTAGGCTGACTTGTCTTGATGGGATAAGACGAGTGCCATCACACCCATTTTTGGGTCGTGACAATTTCATTCAGATCGGTCTATTTTCGGCGTCATATCCACAGTTAGCCCATTCATCCTAGTTAGCAGTTCCAGCTCCGTGACCTTTTAGCTTTCACCTCCTCAACAAATGAAGATTTAGAACCATCAACAATGACAACACGACCATTATTAACCTCTTCCAACCTAACCCTTAATCTAGACAACCGATGGACCTGCCTAGCCACCTCTTTACCACCGCTATCAACATATACTAGGCTACCCATGGACACCCTACTCAATGCATTGACTACTACATTAGCCTTACCGGGATGATAATATATACTCATGTCCTAATCCTTAAGAAGTTCTAACCACCTTCTTTATCTCAAGTTGAGATCTTTTTGAGTGAAGATATATTGGAGACTCTTATAATCGGTGAACACATCAACATGCACCCCATACAAATAATGACGCTAAATTTTCCAAGCAAAGACCATGGTGGCTAACTCAAGATCATGGGTAGGATAATTCTTTTCATGCACTTTGAGTTGTCTAGAAGCATAGGCTATCACCTTATCATTTTGCATCAACACACATCCCAAACCAACTCTAGAAGCATCACAATACACAACAAATCTGTCTGCCCTTCCTGTAGTGACAATATTGGAGCGGACACAAGCTTATTATTTAATGTTTGAAAGCTCTTTTCACACTCATTGATCCACACAAATTTGGCTTTCTTTTAAGTCAACTTAGTCATATGGGAAGCAACACAAGAGAACTCATTCACAAACCTCTTATAGTAACCTGATAAGCCCACGACGCTCCTAATATCTGGCGGGGTCAATGGTCTAGGCGAATTTCTAATCACATCCATCTTTTAAGGATCCACCTTAATACCATCCCCCGACACAATATGACCTAGGAAGGAAACCTCTTTTTACCAAAATTCTCATTTTTCATACTTGGCATACAACTTCTCTTCCCTCAATCTTTGTAGAACTACCCTCAAATGGCCCATACACTCCTCCTCACAATGTGAACAGATCAAAATATCAACAATGAAGACCATAACAAATGAATCAAGGTAGGGTTTAAAGACCCTATTCATAAGATTCATGAAGATGGTCGGTACATTGGTTAACCAAAAGGACATCACAACAAACTCATAATACCCATACCTAGTCTGGAAGGCCGTCTTAGGAATATCACACTCCTTCACCTTCACTTGATGGTACCCGGACTGAAGATCAATCTTAGAGAAGTGGCTAGCCCCTTGCAATTGGTCAAACAAATCATCAATCTTTGGAAGAGGATTATTCTTTATAGTGACCCTAATGTGTTGCCAGTATTTAATACACATTCTAAGGGACCCATCCTTCTTCTTTACAAATAACATCGGTGCACCCCAAAGTGATTGTCTAGGCTTGATAAAACTTTTCTCCAACAAGTTCCTCAATTACTCCTTCAACTCCTTTAACTCCGTTAGGGCCATACGGTAAGGGGAAATAGAAATGGTTTGAGTATTGGGAAGGAGGTCTATACCAAAATCTATTTCCCTTTCGGGAGGAACACTGGAAAGGTCATTTGGAAAGAGATCAAGTAACTCAGTTACAATAGGAACCGACTCTATAGAAAGGACCTTGGACTCCATATCCCTTACCCTCACAAGATGATAAAGACACCTCTTAGAGACCAACTTATGAGCTTTAATACAAGAGATGAATCTATCATTGACCACTACATCATAACTCTCCCACTCAAGGATGGGTTCATTTGGAAATTGGAACTTGACCCTACGGGTTCTACAATAAATAGAGGCATAATATATATGCAACCAATCTATCCTAAGAATGACATCAAAATCAACCATATCCAACTCAACGAGATCACAAGGCAATATTTTATACAAGATGCAAATGGGACACTTTCTGTAGATCTTTCTAGCAACAATAGATGTACCAATTGGAGTAGACACCTCATAAGGCTCACACAATAATTTGGGTTCAACATGAAACTTTTTGGCAACAAAGGGGGTAACAAAAGAAAGAGTGGCACCCGGATCAATTAATGCATACACATCAAAATCAAAGACTTTTAACATACTGGTGACGACATCGGACACCTCATCAACCCCTTGCCTCCCATGCAATGCATAAAACCAATTGTGCCTTGGGGCACCACCTTGTTGACTACCTCTCCCCAAAGGAACCGCATTTGCACCTTGTGGACGAACCTCCTTACCCTTGTTGCAGTTACGAGGAAAATCAATCTTTTTGTGACCAACTTTCCCACATCCATAACATGCATTTGTGTCTCTCAAACAGGGCCCCCTTGACCCCTACCACATTTTGAACACACATTATTAGGAACAACACCACCAACTCTTTGGGCCCCTGGGAAGTCATTGGCAAACCACCTATTAGAAGCATGAGAAGACCCTTGGCCTTGCTGGAATCGGCCACCCTTTCGACTTTGCAACCTACCCTCAAAACGGGCCCCATTAGCCTCATTACTCCTCCTTTTCCTCAACTTTTCCTCTTTCATTTATTCGGCATAGGTCATCAAATGGGACAAATCCATGTCACTGATCAACATAGCAGACCGGCATTCCTCATTCACCAAATCGGACACACCTATCACAAACATGTTCATTCTAGACCTTGGCAAGTCAAGAAAATGGTGAGCATATTTAGAGAGTTGATTGAACTTGAGGGCATACTTCCTCACACTCACAGACACTTGTTTCAAATTCATAAGCTCCACTAATTTGGCTTTCCTAAGCTCAAGAGGAAGAACCGATTAAGAAAAGCCACCTTGAACTCCTCCCAAAGCACCACATTATTGATTCCCTTCTCCTCCTTCCATTGATTAAACCATATTTTTGCTACCCCCTTGAGTTGGTAATTCGTCAACTCTGCCTTCTCCTCCGATCGAACACCCATAATAAGCAAAACCTTGTAGACCTCCTCAATGAACTCTTGAGGGTCCTCATCCGTCTTTGACCCATAGAACTCTGGGGGATTCATCCTCATTAAGTCTCTCACCTGAGATACCAGTCTAGGAGCATGAGGGGCTTGGTCCCCTTGATTGGCTTGATTAGCCACAACTTCTGCAAGCAAAGTGAGAGCATCCTAGAGCTCACCATGAGCCAGTTGTTCCTCAGGTGTGCAGGATCTTCTTCCTCTTGTGTTAGGCATAATCTAGCATAGCAAAGAACAATCGTTAGGGGGGAAAACCTTACAACAACTTCTATAGCACAACATAGAGTAAGAAGAAGGGAAATATTTCCTAAAATATCTCATATCCTCTTACTCATAGTTATGGTGCACAACACAACCATGAATAAGACTCTAATCGATATGGTGTGTTGGATACCAAGGACCATTAACAACTTAGTGCTCTGAAATCAAGTTTGTAACAACCCAAGCCTAGGGCCTAGACGTAACACAGTGCATGAGGAACCGGAAGGGACCCCAAGCAAGCCTCTTAGCATATCATTACACATCCTTGGTCATAGAAACAATAAAATGACAACAAGAGATAGTAAATAGTGATAACCGGGGGTAAGGGACATCTTTCATATCACTAACGTCAAGAGTCAAGAGAGAGCCAAAGCTTATAGCATTTACATAACATGTCCAATAACACCTTTAATCATAGAACTTAGTGGGGTCCAAGACAAGCAACTGGGCTCATCCTCATAGTCAAAATATACAATAAAGAAAGAGATTCATGATACATAGCATAAGAGCATAGACATTCTCCCTGAAATAAAGGACTCACCAACTAGCTTGAGAGAAGTCGCACTAGCCACGTGGAGGTGGATGATCAAGTGGGGCATCGGTCCCTACATGGTAACATTATGTAGGAATAGAGTATGCGTTAGTACGTCTAAATGTACTAAGTATGTAGGATGCAATGCAACAACAGATAGACAACTTAGCCAAAATGCATAGTTAGGCAATAGATAAGCATATAACGATATGGCATGCATAGTAGATGCTTGAAGTAAATTATGCTTACATAGAATATAATATATGTGTAAGAAGAGACCGTCGTTGTAGAACCTATAGTTTACCAAGGTACAAACTCCTTTGGTTGGTTGGTGGATCGTCGCACCCTACCACCCATGGTGATTGACGTACTAACCCCTCAAACCGGTTACCAAGGTGTGAACCCCTTGATTGTTTGGTGGATAGTCGCACCTTACCACCCCTGGTGATTGAGGTACTAATCCCTCAACCCGGTTATCAAGGCACAAACCTCTTGATTAATTATTAAGGTACAAACCCCTCGACATGGTACACGGGCTCTTAAACCCCGGAGTACGGCATAGTCACGTTCCAACACTATATAGGAGAATAACATATATATACGTTCCTTTTGATATCATAAAGTCATTCAACTCATAAGACATGTATTCGACCTTCAATAACTCAAGATACATAATCCAGACATTTTATGAAACACTTGGCAGATGTGTAATGCTAGTGTAAAACCATGCAATTTAGGGATGAAATCATGCAAGAAAATCCATTATAAAACAATCCATCAATACTTGGTAACACCCTCAAGCAATATACATCAAAACCCTTCATCAAATCCCATAATGGGTTATAGATTCATAGCTCAAAACATGGTAAAATAGTCACAATTTCATGAAACCCCAAAATAGTTCATAGTCTAATTCATAATAAGACCCATAAGTAAATCAACTTGAAATACTGTAATTTAGGTAAAAAGGAAGGTTGGGTATCATGGGTGAATGGACCCAATCGTTGAAACCCACATGCTTTAGCTTTGGAGAATTCTTGATGAAGATTGAAAATGGAGACATGAAGCTTGAATGAGAACCTTAAGATCCGGATGAGTTTTGGAACTTGAAATTTGGAGAGAAATATTAGTCTAAGAATTTGAATGAGTATTTGGGAAAGTTTTGGATGATATGAAGGTGAAATATGGCTAAGTATAGGTGTTCTCATGCATAGGAATACTTAGGCCCAAGATCCAAAAGTCTTGGACTGAACTTAAAATAACTTCACAAAAAAAACACACATAAGCGCCCCAGCCGCGCGGTTCTAAGGGCGCGCAGTACTCACTGGAATTCGATTTTTAAAAAAAGTGAAATTGCGATTCATTTGCTCTAATATTTAGGTTAGACCCATTTCCCACTCAATTTGACCCCCCGATCAAGAATATGTTGTCGGATTTTTGATATCGCACCCGGATTTTGAGATATATGAAAATTATGATTCTGGGCACTTTCGAGGCACTTTTTTCGGCACTATTTGGGATCATCTCAGTACGTTTGTCTATTGCCTTAATTGTTGTACAATTTACTTTATTTTGTACATAATGCATCTATCAACTTATCTACAATATACAAAAATTTAATCATATATATAATAATCTTTTGTATATAATTCTAAGAGGCTAAAGCCTGACTTTTTTCATTATAGATTTGATTTGATGTAGCAATGAGAAAGCTTTATGGTAGGAATACTAATATATAAGATTCTCATGCAATTAAGAAGTTTCCTTAACAATTTTAATTTTTCAATATGAACGAAAGAATTTTATATTCATTTCAATGTTAAAAAAAAATTGTATGTATTTTAAAATTTTCACCTTTGTTTGAATGAGATTCTAAAAATCGCATGTGACTTACTATTTCCTTTTTATAATTTAATATTAAATTAAATTGCATAAACATTTTCTTGTATTCATGATCTATAAGAGCAGGTCAGATTCCCTCATTTAAGTTTTGTTGTTGGCTTTGGAAATCTCTTGTAATTCTTTTTTATATTGGTTAAAATCACAATAATTAGTCATACAAATATAATTCCCTCGTTTCTTTTTAGCTGACATATTATGCTTGTCGAAAGTCAATTTGACTAATTTTGAAAGATAAATTAGATTGTATTAATTTTTTGTTATAAAATTAAAATTTAGATGTTCAATAACTATATAAAAAGTACTATAAGTTACAATTTTTTCATATTAATATTATAAAAAAAATATATTTTAAGATATTAGTCAATATTCATATTGTTTGAGTCTTAAAAGGGAACTATGATTTATAGACAGTACATTAGAAATTGCTTTGGCCAGGAACAAATGTATATACTGATAGTGCTTGCTCATTTGTAAATATGATAAGTTTATATGTATCAGAGGTAATTTCTTTGTAAGAGTTAAAAAAATTGTTGGAGAATCACTAAGTTCCAATAAAAAATATGCTTTGCATGTCATACTTTTCATACATCAACTTCAAATTTCAGGTGAACTCTTCGCATCCTTAATTGAAACTATATTTTGGATGCATTCACAAATACTCTCTCTGTCTCATATTAATTGAATTTGTGAGGTAATGCACACATATTAAGAAAAACATTCAAAGACAAACTTTACACCATACTTTTCACTATAGTCCTTTGTAAAATCATAAATATATAGTATAATTATTTCTTAGAAAATATAAAAGTTCAATAAATGAAAGGGCAAATATGGAAAAAGTTTCAAACATTCATCTTGAACTTTGAAAAATTCAACTATCTTGATTCTTGAAAAAAGCCTCAAAAATTCAATTATTTTGAGACGGAGGGAGTATGAAATACTTCAATCCTCTTTTTCTGATTAGATTGTCTTAATCCATGTGTTCCTCAAAGCAATTAAAACATACTTACTTCCTTTTGAGCTTTCTAATGTCCATCGTGGATCAAATAATTTAAATTTTATAAAATAATAAAATATTATGTTCAAACAAATAAGATGGTAGGAGTAATTTTCTCTCCTCTAAACATGTAATGTGATCGGGTTACTCAAATTATTTTTTTAACCACCCACTATATTTTCATTTTTTTTCTTTTAGTACATAGTACTTTTCTCTCCTCTAATACCAATGCTATCAAATAAGAATTAATCAAACATTTTTAAAGATAAATATTTTGCCAATTTGGTTAATAGTCATGTTTTGCATTGCTAAAATTTTTCTTCTTCTCTTATTGCAGAAAATTATTGTTGGTGTATGCAATTTCTTTCTTATTCTTACTTTATCGGCCTGTATGCACCAATGTTTATATCAATTCACATGTACTAAAATTTTCAAAATTCATATACTCTAACTAATTGCACAGAAATAACAATTTCACTCTCATTGCTTTGACCCTCAAAAACAATAAAAAATTAGTATTAAAATTTGAACATGCCAATAGAGATAAATAATTAAATGGTTAAAAGTTCTAGGCAATTGATTTTCTCAAGAAGCAAATCTTAGATATTTTTTTCGGAAAACCTTCATGTTCTCTGATAAATCATGCATATTCACTTTATATTCGAACATTTAAATGTACATACACACATATCAACATAAAACATGCATCTGTTATGTTATATTTACCTGTAACCCTTTTAATGTATATGAGATTTATCATCTACTTCATCGATTTCTAAACTCAATAAAATAGAGGATTCTAAACTTTGATTGAATTTTACCTCGAGATGAACTGGAAGACCTATTACAGTGTTAAATAGCATCTTGAATTTTATCTTATTTTTGCAATCATGAATTAACTGTTAAATGTAATCCACACTGCCGTTATAATATTTGACAACACCAATCTAAGTTTGTTCAAATGTTTACGAACTAATTGAAGCCTTGTCACAATTTTACTTTCATCTCCTTCACTGACTTCTACCTCCATTGCCTTATGGACCTATTAAACTTAACTATCCTTCAACCATAAGTTTTTTGTTGTAAGATATTGATATGTGAATATACAAATATGTTGATTATGGATGTGAGTAGAAATTTTACAGTAACAATACCCCTTAGATGATTAAGTGAATGAGAAACACACTATGATGTTGTAACCACATGATATGACAACTTTTTAAATTAAAAGAAAATTATTTTATGTCCGATTTATTATGGTGATGGCAGTTTACTTTTAAAAAATCAATGGCCAAGTGCTTGGTATTAGACATGCGTAACAAAAAAACTTCTAAAAACTGCCCATTTTTCCTCAGGATCTGTGGTTTTTTATTGAAATTTCTATTATTCTAAAAATAATATTACAAATGTGGAAGATGAAAAAATAAAATATACCTAAAACTACTAAGTGGCAGATACACACAATAAAAGTGATAAAATGGGTAGTTTTTTTCTGGAACATGTCACGATCCAAGCCTAGGGCTTAGACGTGACACGGCGAATGAGAAGTCCGAAGACAACCCAAACAAGCTTCTTGGCATATCAAGTACGCATCCTTGATTGCGGAAGCAAAATAAGACAATAACAAGAGCCAATTATGAAAAAGGAAGCGGCACTAAGGGAAATCTTTCATAATCATAAAACATAAGAAGAGTCGAGTTCATAAGCACAGACAAATATAGCTAACAACACCTCTATTTAAGAATGGAACGGGGTCCAAGACACCTCCCGGGCTTACCCTCATGATAATAAGTATCCAACATAAGGAATAAGTCTCAACATAGCATGAATAAAATCGGTATTGTCCTCGGAGTTGAGGACTCACCAAAATCTTTCTTCAAGAACCGAACTAGCCACGTGGAGGAGGATGATCGATAGGAGCTCCGGTCCCTACATAGTAATATCATGTAGGCATAGAATATGCATTAGTACATGGAATGTACTAAGTATGCGGGGTGTAATGCAACAAAGACATAAATCATAACAAGAAGATGCATAATCATAATCAATGGATATCTACTCAATATGACATGTATGAGTAATACTTGTAATGAATCATGCATGAAAAACATTCAACTTGCATATATAATACATATATGTGGAAGGAGACCTTAATCGATATAAATCAAGTGAGTTACTACTTGGAATCTAAGACATAACACCCCCTTGATAAGGTGTACAATGCATGACACCCCCTCGATAAGATGTAGTATATTTGACAAGGTAAACCAAACATGACACCACTTGAGGGAAAATATGAACTAGATGGATCCACTAGTAAAACCCATTTAGGGAAATAGTATAATCCTATGGTGGCAACAGTTTAGAGACTAAAGACTTTATATAAGGATCTCTTTAGTCGAGACCCCACCTTAAGCCTCAATCGATGCTAAATCCAATCTCATCAAATACTTGAAATAATCATAAGCTTAATCATAACATGCATAACTTGTAAGAGACATGATAACTTGACATGAGTAGCTCATCTACATGCTTGACCTCTACTAGTGAGCTTAGCTTGAATATGAGGGGAAATAGTAATCATATTTGACCCCTCAACTTGATATAAATGGCTCACAAGAGGTTAAAATTTTGAAATAGGACTCAACTTGTCAATAGTAAAATCATAGACATCTTCATAAATTAAATACATGTTTGGGAGCCTATAATTATTTTGAAAATGCTTGACTTGTAAAATCATGTAATAGTTCATCAACAACTTAAGAATTCTTATTATGTAATTTAATCAAACACATGATGGGTTCATGACACTTGTTCAAAATCATGCAACTCAAGAGTGTAAACAAGAAGGAGTAAAATTAATTCATTTCAAAGTCATTCAATTCAACCTAACAATATTGTAATAAAATACTCATTTTGGATATCTTGAAATTTATCTCAAAATTCACAATAATTTATAATTTTCATAGTTCACATCATGCATAACTTCAATAGATATAAATCAACTCATGAAATGAGATTAAAATAGATATTCATGCATAATCAATTAATACTTGATAAAATCCAACGGAATTTACATTCATAATTCATAATAAGAGATACTCATAAGTAATACAATTTGAATTCATGCAATTTTCATAAAATGAGAAGGTTTGGCTCCATGGATGAAGACCCACATACCGTAAACCTTGAATTTGTTGGAATAGAATTAGGGAAGACTTGAAATTTGTGATGTATCCTTAAAATATAAAATTTTTTCTTGAAATCCTTGAATTTGAATGAGAAATTTGATGATGTTTTTGGAA
Organism: Solanum clarkiae; assembly: GCA_011800125.2. Classification (NCBI taxonomy): domain Eukaryota; kingdom Viridiplantae; phylum Streptophyta; class Magnoliopsida; order Solanales; family Solanaceae; genus Solanum; species Solanum clarkiae. The sequence continues at coordinate 10,742,032 of JAABOM020000002.1, forward strand.
AGGTTTAGAGAGGGTTTTCTGAGTTCTAAGTTGAAAAATGACTAAGTATAGAGGATTTCACATTTAAATGGGTATTGGATTATTACGCAATGCCCCGAGATGAAATATGAAAAACAGGAAAAAAAATTACACTGGTCCGCGTCCAGTCCGTGACACAGACCTAACACGAAGGAAGATTTTATGCTAGTCTACGCCCAAGCCTCGTCGCGCCTGGGGCTCAGATGCACACTAGAAATCAATTTCTTACAAAAATTATTTTTTCCTACGGGTCTTCTAAAATCTAGGGGTTACCAATTTTTCGCTCAAATTTTATCCCCTAATCAAGAATATGAAGTCGAATCTTCGAAATCATGCACCATTTTTGAGTTATTTGAAAAATATGATTATGGGGAATTTTGAAGCACGTGAGAGTTATTTCAGGAATATGGGTTGTGTTTCATGTTATTGTGTTCAGGTCTTCCCTAATTCTATTCCATAAAATTCAAGCTTTAAGGTATATGGATCTTCATCTATGGCTCCTTTCTCCCATGGAGTCCAACCCTCTCTTTTTATGAAATTCTATGGTTTCAAAATTGGATTTTTTATGGGTATTTTCTATTATTATTCCTATGCATGAAATATGTTGGTCATATGTTAAACATTGAACTGTTGATGCATGAGCTTCAATCAAGAGATAAGATTATATTATGTTTATGTCACTAAAGCTTTATATACTATGATTTCTTGAAAAACTATGAAAGATTGTGAACTTTTAATATGGATTTCATGATGCCCAAATTAAGGGTTTTACTATAATATTGATGGGTTACTTTGCATGACTTTAAAATGATTTGATTCTACTCTTTCTTGTCTCATACTCTTAAATTGCATGGTTTTGAGCATATGTTCCTATACCCACCATGTTTGACTAAATTTATATGACAAGAATTCCTATGTTGATGAAAGATTATTACATGATTTGCAAGACAAGCATGATATGATAAGTAATTGGCTCCTAAGCATGTATTAAACTCATTAAAGGTTTCTATGATTTATAAATAATATGATGAGCCCTTGTTCTATAATTCTACCCTCTTGTAAGTGTATCATGTCTATATAAAGGGACAAGAATGACAATTATTTTACCCTCATGTACAACTAAAGCTCACTAGTAGGGTTCAAGCATGTTACAATCTCTACCCTCATGTGATATGCAATGCCTACTAGAAAGGGTCAAGTCTATGCATTGTTTTTACCCTCTAGTATAAGGTATATGCCTATGTTGGGGTCAAGTATCTGAATGAGCTACTCATACCATGTTATCATGTATTTAAAATTTATTTATATTATGATTAAAGTTATGATTATTTCAAGTATTCCGTGGAATTAGACTTAGCACTGATTGAGGTTTAAGGTGGGGGCTCTAATCAAGGGGGTCCTTATATAAAGTCATGGTCTCTTAACTATGTGCCACCATAGGTTTATATCATTTCCCTAAATGGTCTTTACTAGTGGATCCATCTAGGGTAAGTTACCCATAAAGTGGGGACAAGTATGGTTTACCTTGGCAAGTAGACCATTCCTTCTCCGATGGGGACATATACATCGGGGATTTTAAGTAGTAGCTATATTGGTCTTATATATTGATTAAGATCTCCTCTCACATATTTATGTTATGTTATGCAATTTGATCATCTACATACATGTTTTAACTCAAGCATTGATCATATATGTCATATTGAGCTTATATCTATTGATTATGATTATAAATCTTGAATATTATGGCTTATGTCATTATTGCATTGCACCCCGCATACTTGGTATGTTCCAAGTAATAACACATACTTTTTTTTGACACATGATTTCACCATGTAGAGACCGGAGCTCCTATTGATCCTTCTCCTACTCTACGTAGCTAGCTGGATCGTTTGAAATTAGCTTTAGGTGAGTCCTCTATTTCGAGGACAATATCTAATTACTATCATTCTTTGTTAAGACTTGTACAATACTTTTGGATACCTATCTTTTAGGGTGAGCCAGGGAGGTGTCTTGCCCCCCTCCCTTTCCATCTAAAGTAGAGGTGTTATTGGATATGGACTCCATGTATAGAGCTTGACTACTATTTTGTCTGCGTTATTATGAAAGACTTCCCTTAGTCCCTTATTTCCTTCTATGCTCTTTATTGTTGATGATGATGTGAAATTCCAAAGTTCCCCTTCCTTTAAACTCTTTTGCTACTTATTTATTGTCATATTTCGCTTCTGCAATCGAGGATGTGTGAATGATATGTTAAGAGGCTTGTTTGGGATACCTTTGGGTTCCCCATTCGCCGTGTCACATCTAGGCTGAAGGCTTGGGCCGTGACAAGCTTCGTATTAAAGCACTAAGTTGTTAATGGTCCTCGGAAATCCAACACAACATGTCAAGTAGAGTCTTGTTCATGGTTGTGAAGCGCACCACAACTATGAATAGGAGGCTATGAGGCGTTTTAGGAAATGGTTCACTTCTTGATGATCTATGTCATGCATTAGGATTAAAGATAAGGTTTCCTTCCCTAATGCACACTCTTTTGCTCTTTTAGATTATGCCGCAACCAAGAGGAAGACCAAGAAGGGCTCATACTCCCGAGGAGGGGTTATACATGTCAAATTCTGGAATGTCATTACCATGTTGGCCCATGTAGTGACCACTCAATTGAACCAAGTAGCCCAAGGTCCTCATGCTCCTACTCCGGCCTCAAGGGTGAAGGACTTTACAAGGATGAACCTTCCAGAGTTTCATGGTTCTAAAATGGAGGAAGATCCCCAAGAGTTCATTGATGAGATATATAAGGTGCTTGCTATTATGAGGGTGAGTTTGGAGGAGAAAGCGAAACTTGTGGCCTACCAACTCAAGGGGATTGCACAAATTTGGTTTGCTCAATGGAAGTTTGAGAGGGAAAACAATGATTCCATCCCATGGGAGGAGTTCAAGGCTGCCTTCCTCAATCGATTCTTCCCTATTGAGTTGATAGAGGGAAAGATGATGGAATTCATGAATCTCAAACAAGGCTACATGAGTGTGAAGGAGTACTCCCTCAAATTCAACAAGATCTCAAGGTGTGCTCCTCACTTGGTTGCCAATCCTAGGGCAAGAATAAACAAGTTTGTGTCGAGGGTATCTGACTTGGTGAATGAAGAATCTCGCACTGCTATGCTTGTGGGTGATATGGACTTGTATCGGCTTATGTCCTACACCAAATGACTTGAAAGAGAGAAGCTTAGAGAGAGAAGAAGTGCGGAATCCAAGAGAGTTTGGACTGATGGTGGCTTTCAAGGTGCTAAGGGTGGCTATTTCCGACAAGGTCACGAATTCCAAGGTCAATGGTCCTCCAATTCTCCAAACAAACGATTTACTAATGATGGAGTGCCTAACCCAAGGTTTCAAGGTGGCAATGATGGGATGACTCTCCTAAGGTGTCAAAGGTATGGAAGAAATCATGGTGGCCCATGCTTGAAGGATTCAAATGCTTGCTATATATGTGGAAAAGTAGCCACAAGGTTGTTGATTGCCCTTATGCTCAAAACAAGGGTAAGGATGGATGTCCTCAAGGCCAAGGTGCTCATCTGGGTTAAAGGGCAAAGGGAGGCCAACAAGGGAGTGCTCCTCATCAAAATCAGTTTTATGCTCTCCAAGGAAGACAAAAGTGGATGAGGCGCCCGATGTTGTTACCAATATGTTAAAGGTTTTTGATGTTGGTGTGTATGCTTTATTAGATCTGGGTGCCACTCTTTCTTGCATTACTCCTTTTGTTGTCAATAAGCTTCATGTGTGCTCCGAATTGTTGTGTAAACCCTATGAGGTGTCTACCCCCATTGGTGAGTCAATTTTTACTAGAAAAATCTATTGGGGTTGTCCCGCATCTATATTGCATAAAGTCTTACCTTGTGATTTTGTTGAACTTGACATGGTGGATTTTGACATTATTCTTGGGATGGATTGGTTACAGGCATATCATGCTTCTATTGATTGTAGAACCCGTAAAGTTAGGTTCCGAATTCCTAATGAGCCTGTCGTTGAGTGGAACGGTCATAATTCGATGGTAAGGGTAGGTTCATCTCTTGTCTTAAGGCCCGAAAATTGATTTCTAAGGATTGCATTTAACATCTTGTGAGGGTTAGGGATATTGAGTCTAAATTCTCTCCTCCCGTATGGGAAATAGACTTTGATATAGACCTCCTTCTCGATACACAACATATTCCCATTCCCCTTTACCGTGTGGCCCTGGTGGAGCATTCCTAGGGCATGTGGTGTCGGGTGATGGAATTAAAGTGTACCCTAAGAAGACGAAAGTGATAAAAAAATTGGCCTAGGCCCTTGACTCCAACGGATATTAGAAGTTTCTTGGGTTTGGCGGGGTACTACTAGAGGTTTGTGAATAGTTTCTCTTCGATTGCTTCCTCTATGACAAAATTGACACAAAAGAAGGCAAAATTTGTTTGGGCCGACAAATGTGAGAGAAGTTTTCAAATTTTTGAAAGACAAGCTTATCTTCGCTCCTATTTTGGCTTTACCGGAAGGGCTAGAAGGGTTTGTAGTTTATTGTGATGCCTCAAGGATTGATTTGGGTAAGTATTAACGTAAAATGACAAGGCTATAACATATGCTTCTCAGCAACTAAAGGTGTATGAACATAATTATTCTACCCATGATCTTGAATTAGCGGCCAGGGTATTTGCTTTGAGGATATGGTGTCATTATTTTTATGGGGTTCATAGAGATGTATCCACAGATCACAAAAGCCTTCAATATGTGTTCACACAAAGGGATCTTAATTTGAGACAAAGAAGGTGGTTAGAACTCCTTAAGGATTATGATATGAGTGTGTACTATCATTCCGGCAAAGGTAATGGTATGGTTGATGCTCTAAGTAGAGTGTTCATGGGAAGTTTAGCTCATATTGATGATGGCAATAAGGAGGTGGCTAGAGAAGTCCATCGGTTGGTTAGGTTGGGAGTGAGGTTGAATGAAGTAGAGAATGGTGGTGTGGTGATATTTGATGGCTCTAAATCTTCTTAGATTGAAGAGGTCAAGTCCAAACAAGACCTTGACCCCAACTTGCTAGAATTGAAGGCTTCGGTAAAGGATGGTAAAGTAGAGTTTTTTTCCCAAGGGGGAGATGGTGTCTTTAAGTACCAAGGTTGGCTATGTGTGGCTAATATTGATGGCTTGAGGGACTTTATTTTAAAGGAGGTGCATAATTCGTCCTAGTCTATTCACCCTGATTCCACAAAAATATATAGTGATTTGAGAGAGGTATATTAGTGGGGTGGTATGAAAAGAGATATTGCCAAGTTTGTAGTCAGTTGTCACAATTGCCAACAAGTAAAAGTCAAACATCAAAGGTCGGGTGGCCTACCCCAAGACATAGAAATTCCTACTTGGAATTGGGAAGAGATCAACATAGATTTTATGATTGGTTTGCCAAGGACTAGAAAGCACTTTGATTCTATTAGGGTTATCGTTGATAGGGTGACCAAGTCAGCTCACTTTCTATTGGTTAAAACAACTTATGGCGGAATCGAGATAGGTTGGGTGTCGGAAAAAACATCAATTTTGAAGTCAATCTCCCTATCGGGAGGGACTCCGGGCAGATCCTCAAGAAACAAATCAGGAAACGCGCTCATGATTATGACAGACTCAAGATTAGGGGGCTCAACATCATCAGATTTAACTCGCATGAGGTCATAGATACATCTTTTAGAGATTAGTTTTCGGGCCTTGAGGTAAGAAATAAACTTATCCTTCGGTGCAACAAAATCCTCAATAATAGGCTCATTCAAAAATTAGAATTTGACAGCTCGAGTTCGGCAATCAATAGAGGCATAGCAAGCGTAAAGCTAATCCATACCAAGGATCACATCGAAATCTACCATCTCCAACTCAATCAAATCAACAAGGGTATCCTTATGATAGACGAACACCACACAATCTATATAGATTCTCTCATCTTGAATGAACTCACTAATAGGAGTGGCGTCACAAAAGAACAAGTTGCACCTGGATCAAGTAAAGTATAGCAAGGAAAGGTAAAGACTCGAAGCATACCCATCACATTTGGTGCAACCTCCTGATCTTGTCAGTTTCCCCTTGCATACAAACGGTTTGTCCCACCGCCTGCCCCTGGTGCAACATCTCTCTGGTTACCCCTCGCTGGTGGTGCTGTGGTGGAAGTCTGGGCCCTATTGCCTCGCATCGGACAATCTCTCTGAAAATGGCCCGGCTGGCCATACTTGAAGCAAGCATTCCCTCTATCTCTACATTCTCCTAAATGCATCCTGCCACACTTTCCACAAGGTGGCTTCCCTTTAGAGCCAAGGGTTACACTTACTTGAGATTATGCACCTTGTGCCCTAAAGTTAGCTTGACCTTGGGATCTCTGATTATACCTCTGGCTCGAGGCTGGTGCATTGTCTGAAGATGGTGCATAGTTAGAAGACCTCTTCTGGAAATAGGACTTATCTCCCTTACTCTGCTTGCTCTGACTGAACTCAGACCCTGCTAATCTGGCCTTCCAACTCAAATGCTCCTCTCTTTCTTTCTCCATATCCTCCTTTGTCTGTTGGGCATAAACTATCATCCTGGAAATATCCATATCCAAGGATTAACAAAGTTGTCTTGCACTCCCTCTTCGCATGTTTACAACCAAGATACAAATTTTCTTATCTTCTCTCTCATGTCCGGAACCATCCCCGACGCGTACCTAGATAGCTGGATAAATTTCAGGCTATACTCTTTAACAGTCATCCTCTATTGTTTCAAATTCACAAACTCTTTAACCTTTGCCTCTCTCAATTTCTGAGGAAAGAAGTGATCGAGAAAAGCACTCTCAAACTCATCCCAAATAGTGGATTCAGCATCATCACCTCGACTCTATTCCCACTGATTGTATCAAACATTTGCCACGTTTTTGAGTTGGTACGTAGCAAGCTCAACTCTCTCAGTCTCATCCACTGCATAGTCTTTAGCACCTTCCACATCTCATCAATGAAATTTTGAGGACCCTCCTCAACCTTGGACCCTGTGTAGACAGGTGGGTTCATCCTCAGAAAATCCTTCGGTCTAGAGGCAATTATTGGCTCATGAGAGCTAGAACTAAAGGTTTGTGAACCCTGATTCCCACTCTGGGCAGCTACCAACTAGGTGAGCATGGTAATAGCTCCTCTAAAGTCGGCCTTTGAAGTAGGAATAGGTGGAGCAGTAGGCGTCACAGGAACAGCTGTGGTCCTGGGTGGTCGACCTTGGCCCCTTGTTTCCATTTGAAGAGGCACCTCTGAAGTAGGATTCTCAGCAGTACTAGCTGAAGCATTCCTCTAGGTTACGGTGCATCTAGGAGGCATAATCTGCAATCGCATAACACATGAGTTAGAGAGAAGTTTATAGAGTTTTCAACTCCATTGCAGGAACTCAGATCACAAGAAAGGATAACAGTTCCTAATGTCCTGTGGCCTCCTACTTATGAAGTGTGGTGCACAACACACTCTTAAACAAGACTCTACTAGACAAGGCTTTATAGACTAGTACTCTTGAACTCTATGCTCTGATATGAAGTTTGTCACGCCCTGAGAGGATACCCTCGGCCTGGCCGGCACTCAGAGACTATTGCTATCCCCCAAGAGAATCGCATGGCCTTATCATAACATCATGCTCAACAACAGAAGAATAGCTCAGAAAGTAAGATATCATATGTAATGCGATAGATGGCTACATAACTCTACTGTATAGCTCATAGTGAAAGTAAGTTTAGATACAAAATACTCATTTAAATACTCTACTCCAATTTCTATAAAGCCTCTACTCAACCATCTAGAATGGTGCCATGATAGAACATGGACACCCAAAATCAAGAAGAAATGTACTCAACATAAGTAAGAACATAAAAGAGGCTTCTCCAAAATGCAAGGAGAGCTCACTAACTTGGAAATGCACTGATCTAGACCTCAATGGTGCGCGTGCTGAAGCCCTCTGTCACCTGTATATACATTATAAAATGATGCAGGTCCAAATGGACTTTAGTACATGGAATATACTAGCATGTAAAATAGCTCAAGAAAAGTAAAGCTCGACTTACTCACCTCGACTCAATACTCATGCTCAAATCTATTTATGCAAATTTAGATTAAATCATGCTTTTAAAGAAATCTCAGTAGAATAGACTCATTTTGATATCTCATGCTCTATCAATATTGCTTGGGGAGTTTCTCTTAACCGACATCCATCCCATCACTTTGATAAGGTAATGTACAATGAATCAGCATCGTTGTCATGCCCGCCCTTAACTTGCACAGAAAAGGGTGATCAACTCTCTCTTGGGTCCATAGTAAATGTCTACTTATGGGACAAGAGTCACCGGAACGATCCACATGACTATCTTACGCTGGCAACATAGTTCTATGAGATTGAATAGGTATATAAATGCTCGCTCACCGATTTAAATATATACACTCACTCCCCGCTCGGTGCTAGGTACTCCTCCCAAGACTAAAACATGCTCAACTCATCAGTCAACTCATTATCAACTCATCATCAACTCATGACTCAAGGCTCAGTCAAGAAACTCAAACTCAACTCAAGATCTCAATTATGCACCAGTTCAATCAATCAATGCAAGAAGTCAAACTTGACTCAAACTCAATACGGTCATTTAGACTCATCAATTTACTCATCATGTAATGTAAGTAAGGTATCATGTGTAGTAATATAAGTGACATCAATGTAACATACATCTCATGCTCAATCATACTCAAAATTACTCGACTCATGTACTCATCCTCAACCTCAACCTCAACCTCAACCTCAATCTCATTGTTATGCATAGAATTTCATAAATCATGCAATGTAAGTTTCATATAACCAGGTGTAAAATACATGCATAAATCTCATGCCAATATTACTGTAATATGGCTCATACCATTACTCATGCAATATAACAATTTTCTCATGTAATCAAATAGAACCTCATGATGAATACAAGGATATAGTATTAAGATAGGAAAAATTTCTCAAAAATCTCAACTCTTCTCAAATCTTGACTCAAGATAATGGGAAGGGCGTGTGAAGAAAGGAGGAAGCCTTACATATCTGAGAATGAAGGGAAGACCAATCTTCAATTCAATGCTTGCTCTTAGGTACCAAACCCTAGCTTCTCCCTCTTCTCCTTTTTGCTCTCAAGAAAACCCTCAAGGTAAAATGAGTGATGAATGACCTTAGGGTTTATTTTCAAGGTTTAATACAAGCCAAAAACATGAGGGATTAATAAAATAGAAATTGGAATGAACATAAATGTCGTTCAGGAAAAACTGTCGACTGGGTCTACGAGACCCCTCTACGACTCGTAGTCCTCACTACTAGTCATAATTGCTCCTCGTAGAATGGAAGTCTCAAAATCCTGAATCACTGGAAGTCTTTACGAAACCCCTTGTTACGAGTCATAGTCCCTAATACGAGTCATAACTGACCTCTCGAGGCTGGAGGGACCTTGCAACATGAAACAGCGGACTGTCTATGAAACCCTCCTCTACGAGTCGTAATGGGATCTACAAGTCATATACTTATCTCGTAGCTGAAGGTCCTGAAACTTTGAGTCATTGAATTCCCTACGGGTCCCCTCTTTACGACTCATAATCCTCTCTACAACTCGTAATGCCTCTCGTAAGTCTGATTCTGCGGTTTTTCTTAGATATTTCTTAGCATCACCTCAACATCATCTGCACATTGACTCCAAATCAGGTAGAAAGGGTTAGGGGATATTACAATCTTATTATGTTATCTATTTCTAATATGGTCAATGATATCATATGATAGTAAAAGTAAAATATATTGTCGGTCACTTCAATTTGACATTGATTTCATGAAGGTTCTTAGTTGTTGATTGAACATTTTGTCCTCACAAAAAGACTATAGATAAATTTATTATTTACTAGTTCTCTCAAATTATTACACACTTGTCTACATGCTTAAAGGCTTAATCTTGTTGCGGTTCCCAAGCCTAAAATATAAGAATTTCATCAATCAAAATTTTGTTGATTTTGTTAGTTAGAAGATAATTAAGGAGATATAGGAAACCAAACTCTATTGTATTATGAGTTAGGCAAACCTTTTCTAAAGTTATGCACTGTATTAAACGATTATTATTTTAAATATGATTTTTACAATAATTAGTAAGCTACACGTGCAAAGTACGTACATTAAAATTATATATCAAAATTATGCCAAAAGATATATATTTTCTTCATCTCATTTTAATTAAATTTATGAAGTAATACGCAAATATTAAGAAAAACATTCAAAGATAAAATTATAACCATACTTTCTACTATTGTCCTTTGTGAAATTATAAATATATAGTGTAATGTATCTCTTAAAATATATAGAACATCAATAAATGAAATAGTAAATAAAAAAAAGTTTCAAATATTCTTATCAAACTTTTAACATTCAACTATTTTGAATATTGAAAAAAGACTCAAAAATTCAACTAATCAATTAATTTTGAATATTCCATGCTTATTATATATGCCCTTTTTCTCAAAACAAAGTCGAGTATTAAACCCAAATGGCAGTTTTTTTTTTCAATCTTTTCTCTACACTCGTTAGCTTCAACTTGAACAAGAGTAGCATCCAGAACCCTCTAGCAGATTATTAAAAAGAAAAAAAATCCGGAACCCTCAAGCTCGACGCCCATGGCGAAGGTTCCAAGCAAGCACTCTCGCGATCAATTTCAGGCATTTCGCTACCTGTCTTTCTCTTTACTTTTCTTAAAATGGTTGAAGAGTACCTTGTCAGTAATTTTAGAGATTCCTTTGCTTTTGAGACTTTAAGTTTTGCCGGTTTCACTGGCTTTTTTTGGGGTTAACAGGACATGCAGGGGCTCTTAAATAACTTACAAGATTGGGAACTATCATTGAAGGGTAAAGAAAAAAAGATGAAATCGCAGGCTCGTGGCAAAGAGACGTTGGTAATCACTTTCAGAACCTACATCTTGATAACTGTGTTTACATGTAATCTTAAATGATGCTTTAGTAGACTAGAATCGTGCATTGGCCACACTGATGAGCTATGTCAAGTGTTTTTTTTTTTTTTTTTAAATTGTATGTATAGTAAATGACTAGATGTTAATTCTCTTGATTTCTTGGTATGCTAATTTTTTTTAATATTTTCAAATAGCCTTAATGAAAATTCTAGCTTCATCACTGAATTTGATGATTCACTTTTCTTTGATGTGTAGGTTTTCTTTGGCATATGTTCTGAGACAACTTCCATATGTTTGTGTGGAACTTCTAAGGGATTTTGAATGATTTCTGTTATGCTTTAGAGAAGAACCTTTTATTCGTGATTATTAGGGGTGTGCATCGGTCAGTTCGTTAGGTTTTATGGATTATCGGTATATAAGTTTTCGCTTTTTAAGCATACTTAATCAATAAGATATTTTTTATTGGTTTTCGATTTATCGATTTTTGGTTCTTAACTGTTCGGTTTTCAATTTACCCAATAAGAAAATGCTCATAAAATAAATATGACTTCTCTAACAATTTGATGCAATATAATGAAACAATGCGATATAATAAAACAAGAAAATCAATTATAAATGACAGAATGCTTTTGAAAATTAGACGGATAAAGAATTGTAAAAATGATGAGTATATCTATTTGTCTAGTCTCATGACACCCACATAATTTTAAATAAAATAGGGTTCATGAATATATAACGCCCACCCTCAAATGAACACTAGAATATGACTACTAAATTAATAAGAAGTGAATAAATTATTTGTTGAGCACTTGAATTTAACAATATGCAATATTTGGCTTCAGATTTTAATTTACTTCTTTGACAAAATGCTTATACTATAGAAATCAAGCAAATACATGACTTACAAGTATCAATATAACGTCAATTGATGTTAAATTATTAAAATATTTAATATTTCTGAAAGAATAAAGTAGTAAGTTACTAGTCTTAATGGGTTATCAGTTTACCCAATAACCCAATACTAAATATCAAAATCGAATCGATAATTCGATATTTTGTTTTGGTAAAACCATTTAAAATTCGTTAACCTAATAATCCAATAGCAATAAACTAATAACATTTTATCGGTTTGGTTTATCAGTTGGTTCGGTTTATCAGTTGGTTCGGTTTTTGCATACCTCTAGTGATTATGATTTTGATATCTTTTGTTCTTATTATAACTGTGTTTAAGGCTTTGTTTGTTTTCATTAAGATTTAGTTATCTGAATCTAAATGCACATGTTATCTCTAGATCTAAATACTAAATGGTTAAGACTGTTTGATTTTCGACATTTGGATGTACATAATTTATTTATATGTACACAATAAATATATAATTCAAATAAAAATTAAATAAATATTAAACTTAATTAATTAAATCATTATTTGATAAAACAAAATGAAACACTTATGCTTGCTCGCGATGGTAGAGATAGTTGGTAGTGGTGGTGGTGATGGTAATAATTGTTTTTAGAGGTTAGTAATGATTGTACTGATAGTTGTGATGGTGAAGGTGGTTGGTGTTATGTGACTGCCATAATGACAGTAATTGGTGATGGTATTGCTGATTTTAATGGTGAAGTTGGTTCATGTTAAGTAGTTGGTGGTATTGATTATTTCGATGAAGAATGTGTGGTGGTTGATGTGTTTGCGGTTGTTGGCAGCGATGCTAGTTATGATGATGGAGGTAGTTATCATGATGGAGGTGGCAGACAATAGAGATTAACCATAGTGGTGGTAGTGGTGGAAGTGGCGGTGACAATAGTGGAAGAATGCATGGTGATAGTCGGCAGCGGTACCAATTGTGATGATGGAGTTTGTTGGTAGTAGAAATTGACTTTAATAGACGTATTGCTTGTTAGTGGTGGTTGCAAGGGCGACGACTATATAGACGGGGCTGGTGGTGGTAATTGATATAATTATAATGATGGAGGAGAGACAAGTATGGTAGCAACTGACAAACGTGCTTAACGATGGTGGTGATGGTAATGGTGCAGGTGGTTAGTGTTAGACAACAATAATGGCGGTTGACTAATGTGGTGGTTGTGATGGCATAGGTGGTTATTGGTGGTGGAGGTTGATTGTGGATAGAGTGATGGTCAATATTATCCACACAAGAGTACTTCTGAATATTTTAGACACTGTTCTAGATCTTAGGAGTCGTTTGGTTGGGAACAGGTTATCCTGAGATAAGTTATCATGGAATAAGTTATTCCACCATGTATATGAGATAACTTATCCCATCACTAAGGCAAAAATGGTGTGTAAATAATCCAAAGATTATCTAATACCTCCTATCAAACATGAGATAAAACAATCCTACATTTTATCCTGGGATTATTTTATCTTACTCGCACCAATTGACTGCTTAATGATTAAGATTTATGCTGACCAATTGAGTACTTAAAATCTTAATGGAAACAACTACACTTATCTACGGAATGTCTGAACCATTCGGATTCAGACCTCCATTAAGTGAAAACAAATGAGGCCTAAGAGTTTGTTCTTTTAGATTTTCTGACAATAACTGAATAATTGAGGATACTGTGACGATTTTAGTGTCTGCAGCCATTGTACTTTTCAGCCATGGGGCTAAGATTATAATAAGTTTATGCATTGTTGTCAAGTTGCTACCTTTAATTCCTCGATTGTTGAAGAGGTTACATCACACATACTTCAGCCATGTGGACTGATGCTGTGGGTTGTTTGTAAATATTTTGTTTGTGTTGACTTGTCTGTTCTAAAATGTTTCCCAATTCTACTAATTACCATGCTCAGAAAGAAGATTGGAGCTGTACTAGTGAACTTACTAGTCCTCAAGTTAATGGGACACAGCGAGTTGGCAAATCTACCTCGATCGGGAGTGCTGTGGGTCCATATAATTATTCTAAAAATTACAATCCAATTAGGCATCTATCAAGTGAACTGATATCAGAAGAGAACAACATCAACACCAATTCAGAGAAAGAGCTGGTACAATTCGATCCTTCAAATTAGTTGTCCTTTTGAAAATGTAAAGCTTGGTCATTATAGCTGGTGACCTGCATTTTATGCTGTTTCCTAGGGTAATGAGTTCTTTAAGCAAAAAAAGTTCAATGAAGCCATTGATTGCTATTCTAGAAGCATTGCACTTTCACCAACTGCAGTAGCTTATGCCAATAGAGCAATGGCTTATCTTAGAATCAAAAGGCAAGTTTACTACACTTTGTTGATCTTTTAGGTGAAGTATAATAAGGCTTAAAAATTGGGAGCTACCTTACCTCCATGTATTTCTTCACATATATTTAGGTTTCAAGAGGCAGAGAATGACTGCACAGAGGCCTTGAATCTGGATGATCACTACATTAAAGCTTATTCTCGCCGTGCAACTTCTAGGAAAGAACTTGGAAAATTGAAAGAAGCAATTGAAGGTATAGTTTAATCTAAAATGTAAGCATAAGTGGAACTGTTATATTCAGGTATCCTGTGTAATGTAACTGTAGCAGCACAGATGCTGAATTTGCATTGAGATTGGAACAACAGAACCCAGAGATCAAGAAGCAGTATGGAGAAGTTAAGGCTCTGTATGAGAAGGTGATTATTCTACTTAGTTTAGATGCAATCTTTCTCTTTTCTTTATAAAGAATTTGCATAATAATAATAATCTGCAATGATTTCTTTTATGGAGATAACTTTGGCATGCCTCTGGGTCTGTAAGATGGTACTAGTCCTTTGATATATATTGCACAATATTTCCCTTGATGAAATGAGGAAAGGCACTGGTGATACAATTGATATAACAGTTATACTATCTTTCTGCAAGCAATTCATCTATTGAAATGCTGTAATTCCAGTTTTACCAGCCAAAATGTCTGCTCAATGTCGGATTATCATGGATAATAATCTGGTTAATGGGAAATGGATCTGTTTGTGCATATATGTTGTGGGAGGAAGGAACTTATGCAAATTTACTGATAAAGTTTTGTTTGCATGCACTGAAGATCTATATCTGGTGTTCCTTGATTGCACCATGATACTTTGTTATATCTTTTGAAGTTTCATCTCTTGAAAGATCTCTTTGTCCCTTTTAGGGTCTGTTTTAAAATCTTGACATTGTTTATGTTTTTCTATGGATTGATGGCAGATTATTTAGTTATCAATTTAATCAATCTTGTAGGAGATTCTTAAAAGAGTATCGGGAGCTTCTGCACAAGGGGCTCAAAAATCTGGAAGGACGATTAAATCTGGCCCTGTAACCCGATCTGTATCAAGTAGTTCTCAAAAGATGGCTGAATTTCAGACAGTTCCTGCCAAGGTTGTCATTCTGAACTGTTGGGAAGTATTATAGCATTTAAGTATCTTTATGCAAAAGCATGAACCAATTCACTGTCATCTTGTCATAATTCGTTTATTCAAGTACTCTTTTTAATAAGCGAAATTGGTATTCTAGCACTTAGCATATAAAGTTAAATTGGTGTGAGGTGATGCGATAGATTTAGAGGATTGTAATGAATTGTTATATGATGTCCACGCGTGCGGCCTTGTGGTCTATTGGTCTATGAAATCATGAGGTCTCAAGCACAAACCTTACCAGAGACAAACACACTAGCTATTTCTTCCCATCTGTCCTAGCTTTGGTGGATCGAGTTACCTAGGACCTGTGGCTTGTGGAGGTGACAGGTATCCTGTGGAATTAGTCGTGGTGCGCACTCTGTTGGAGAGCTCTCTCGCAGGACTACATGTCAATGTGCTTAAAATATTATATACCCTGTCAACCATGTGTCTAACATAGGGAACTTGCAAGTATTATGGGTTGTAACGTTGGGATTTTTCCTCAAAACTTACTTAGGCCTACCTTTGGGTGTGGAATACAAGAATTGTGAGGGTTGGAATGGTACCATTGATGAAATTGAAAAGAGTCACGCTTCCTGGCAATTGCAATATCTATGTGTGGAAGTCCGACTCTCATTAACAGTGTGCTTGACCTGCTCCCTATCCCCAACAAGGTTCTAAAGCAGCTAGACAAAATCAAGAGGACTTTCTCTGAGAAGGAACAACAACAGCACTCAGAAATTTCCCTTAATTAAAAAAATAGGATAGTCACACTGGATAAATTGGGGGTGGGGGGTTTCTGCGAGTCCGAGATTTAGCCTTACACTAACAAGAACCTCCTAATAAAATGGCTTTGGAGGTCTGACACGGGTGATCGAAGCCTATGCAAGGAGGTTGTTAAGGCCAAGCATGATGAAAGAGTTGCTGGAGCACAAAAAGTTCTAATGCTCCTTGGGGTTGGTCCTTGGAAATTCATTAATATGCTAGGGATTGATTTCTCCCGTGCATCTATTACAAACGTGGCAATGGAGCTTAGATTAGATTCTGGAAGGACAAATGACTCAATTGCACTACCCTCATGGAGAAGTTCCTTTCTATGTTTCCGATTGTTGTGAACAAGAACTTCACCATAGCACGAAGCAGAAATGGAAACAACTGGAATATCCTATCCAGAAAGCTGGAGCAAGTTTTCGGAGATGAACCACCTGGTGGAGTTGCTAGCCGATCTGCAAATATATAATATTGATGAGACCATGGCAGACATTATGTATTGGGGAAGGCAGGGCACATTTGCAGTGACATATTGCTACAGGAAGATTGACACAACCAAGTAGTTGACAGTTCCCCTGGCAATTAATTTGGAAGGCAAATCTGTCTCCTAACTCCTAAAATTATTTTCTTTAACTAGGTTTCTCGACATGAAGCTTGCTTGACGCAAGACACTTGCTTGACACAAGACAATCTCAGTAGAAGAGATTTCCAGTGAATGGAAGCTAGGTCTGTTTGGAAAAGATGGAAACTGTGAATCATTTGTTTCTGCACTGCGAGGTGGCCAAAGGTCTTTGAAGCATGTCCTACTGCATCTTTGGGTTGAAATGGGTCATGCCACAGACCAAAAAAGAGGCACATGTGAACCGGAGCTTGTGGCTAGTTGATGGAGCCATCAAAATGATCTTGGCTGCTATGCTGCTGTTCTTAAGTATTTGGAGTGAGAGGAATAGGAGGCATTTTGATGGAATCTCAACTCCAAACCCCAGTCCATCAAAACTAGATGCTTACACTTATTTTTTTTGCTTGAGTATGTTGGCTAATCTGTCTAGCACTGAACAATTTTTGGACTTTATTAATTCCCTGGTCTTGGACTGATATACTGTAAAGGGATTCTGTTTTGTGAGTTCCTTAGTCAATTTTTTCTTTCCTCGTAGCTATGGATCTTTGTGATGCCCTTTTGTAAATGAAATACCTTTACCAGAAAAGGGGTAACAGACTGCACAAGCTAAAGACAGTCACATCTGCTAAATAATAAGTTTATAACTATATGACTTGTCTACTAAAAGTGAAAAACCAACATATATGAAGTATAGCAGGGAAATATGGATTGTTTAGCCAATGGAGTACTGAGGAGGTGATGGGGTCGTTTGGATGCAGTGTGTGGAAGACCATTAGAAGGTCGTAGCCACAGTTCAATAACAATATCTATGTTAGTGTGTGCAATGGCCTGAAAATAGACTTCTGGAATGAAATCCGGAAAGGGGAGGATAGCTTGAGGAACTTATTCCCAAATCTCTACACCCTCAGCATACAAAGATCTGTTGTCGCTCAAGTGTGGAGCCAACAAGGATGGAATTAATAGTTCAGGATGGCTCTGAATGACGGGGAAACTTAGGATGTGGCGGGCTACTAGAGGTGCTAAACAGCCCGCCAGACATATCTCAAAGAACAGACAAACCAATTTGGAAGCTACATAGCAAAGGAATGTACAAAGTTAAATCTTGCCACTGGAGGATGATTGTTAATCAGTCAATAACCAACAAGTGGCTTGGAAGCTAGGTGGAAGACAAGAAGCCCATTAAAAGTAGCATGTTTTTCCTGGTTGGTCATAAGAAAAGCTTGCCTTACCCATGAGGCATTACAAAAATGAGGGATGCAGTTATGCTCAAGATGCTTTATATGTGAGCAGAAAGTAGAAGTAAATAATCATTTATTCATTCACCGTAAAACAGCTTCAGAATTGTGGAACATGTTTTTGCGTATACTAGGGGTTAGTTGGGTAATGCCAAAGACAACCATGGAGCTCCTTAGAAGCTGGACAGGAATTGGCAATAGAGGTAAAACTGAAGATTGGTAGAAGACTATCCCAGCATGTATATGGACTATATGGAAAGAAAGGAATGGCGGGTGTTTTGAAGGACAAAAAGATGGTTTTCAAAAGATAAAAATGAAATGCTCAAGTCTCTTGTTTTTTTTGGCGTAAGCAAGATCTGGTAGGGGAAAGCATAGAGAGAATCAATTTTATAGGAAACTTGTAATTTTGTATATCTTTGTGAGGGTGTGCCCACCACCCTGTGGGATGTAAGTTTCCAATTCATCATCCTTTGGATGATGAATTTTTTGTGAATTCAAAGTTACCCTCATCTCAAAAAAAAATATATATGAAGCATTCTACTAAGGCTTATGAGACCCAAAACTCTATGATTATCATTTTGCTCTCCATGACCCTTTTAATGCGTTAAGATATGCGCTAGAATATTGATACATATTGAATTGAACAGAAACAGCTGAGTTTTAAAAATGAGGTTCATGTGCTAATTTGAAGATTCCTAGAATTTTCAGGATTATAGTGTGTCTTTTCTCTATCTGAATCAGTAAGACTACAAGCATGTAAAATTGACAAGCTATTAATCTCAATATGTCAGTTATCTCTATAAATGATTCTAATAGTATATCATTGGTGTTCACCAATCCATAATGCCTTGAACATTCAAATTCCATGGCAGGAAAACAATAGAGATGTTCCTGGCACTGCTATTGAAGTTGAAGATACTCATACGAAGATTAACAGCAAATGTGCAGATGCATCTCCGACTGTTCCTACCCTGAATTCTGCTTTTGGGACTGCAGAGGTTTTACTCCAGGATTCAGTTATTTCTACTATTCTTTCACACAGCCTGTTTTGAAACATAATCAATTTGTTGAATAGTCCTCTTCCTCTCACCCCATCCAATCGTTTTCCCTTTGCACGACAGTTGATTCCAGTTCATATAAGAATGCATCATGTTGTGTCAAAAACCTTATTAAGCATATGTGATGTTACTACAACAACAATATACTCAGTGAAATCCCCTTAGGTGGGGTCTGGGAAGGGTATACTGTGCGCCAGATCTTACCAATACCTCATGGAGGTAGAACAATTGTTTCCAAAAGACCCTCATCACAGCGTGATGATGTTCACGCTCCA
This sequence comes from Solanum clarkiae, assembly GCA_011800125.2. NCBI lineage: Eukaryota > Viridiplantae > Streptophyta > Magnoliopsida > Solanales > Solanaceae > Solanum > Solanum clarkiae. Next base: position 10,761,330 of record JAABOM020000002.1, read on the forward strand.
ATAAGAAAGCGGTCGTTGTCAGCTATTAACCTAGCCGAAGGTTAGGGTCGATCCACAGGGAATACGGGGCTTGACTATGGAGATCCACTATCAATCATTTCAAGCATCAATTGCTAAAATCTCTAAATGGGGGGTTTTCTTTGTAATTCAAGAACAAAAAAAATAAATAAAAACTACACTAACTCTACGGGAAGACACTCAAATTTGGGGACAACTTGAGAATTGTGTTCCCCATGATTCATTGACTTAATTACCCTAGACAACATAACTCCGATTAGGAATTCGCATGCAGGACGGTAATTTAGGTTCTTCTAGCCCTCTTCTGAAGGTGAAGGTCGAATTTCACCATGGCACGTGGTCGGCAACCATGGTGTGCCAACTAACCGTTACCCATTGTCCCAGTCAACCTCCCCTTGGTCAGGTTTGGTTGATTAGACGAGCACACATCAATCGAATCCTATCATTTACTTCCCTTTTCCTACTCGTCACTACCTTGGTCGGGATCATGATAGTAGGCAGGGTTTGGTGTTTACCACCACCAAACAACGATCTGAATGAAGGGAAATAAACATTACATGCAAAACCCTAATAAAAAAAATGCACAAAGTCTAGGTTATTTAAGTCAACTACTCATGGTTCCTACAACTCCGAGTTGTGGATGCTTAGCTATTCATGGCTAAGGCTTAATCAACAATAATGCAAATAAATAACATAGTTGAGAGTTTACCCAAAGCAATGAAGAGCAAGAACACCTTCAAGTTGAAAACCAAAAGCTTGGATTAATGGCGAATGAGTACAATGTGGGTTTTCAATCCACCAAAATTGGGTCTTCAAATTGAAAGATAAAAAAAATCTACTCTAAACCCTAAAAATGCTCCTAGAATATTTACAAGAGCTGTGAATGTCGACTCTGGTTCGACTCCCCTCAAATAAACCCTAACATAAAGTATATATAGTAGTTACAAAATTAACCCTAAAAATTTCATTGAAAAGGCTGCTGGTAGCAGGTACGTCGCACAAGTACGACTTGTAGGGTGACCTATGAGTTGTAATTAGGGTCTAGTAGTCAACACTTGGCATTTTGGACTTGAATGTTACGATCTGCTGGTACGAGTCGTTGCTTGAGCTACGACTCGTATGCTGCTCTTGTAGGTAAGGCCTTCAGTTCTTGGTCCAAATTTTTGGCTCTCTGTTTCTTGCTACTAACCCACCTATACGAGTCGTTAGGAAACCTACGACTCGTAGAGTGGCCTCGTAGGGCTGACCTCCACTTTGCAGATTTCTGATTTTTGCCCTCTGCTTCATGCTACGAGATCATCCTATGACTCGTTGCTTGGGCTACAACTTGTAGGCAGGCTCGTATGTCTTGTATTTCAGCAAAATCTGCAACTTTCTCTCAAAATCATGCCATCCTACCTTTTCTGCAATAACAACACCAAAACACATAAAAACCATAAAAAGTCGCATTGAGAGCTTGCAAAATCCCTCGTTTTAGGCACCAAATGTGTTGTAATTTGACAACACATCACAGTGCATCGAGTCCAAGTAATTAAAGAAGAAAATCATGAAGACAGCATAGCAGTCAATAAAACAACAGTGTGAAGTCTACAAGATACCCTCGGCTCATTTATAATGTTATATGTGAAAAACTTCATATCCTTTTTGAAAGTGGTATTCATTATCCATTTTGATTTTATTGTCTGCAACCATTTATACTTTTAAGCCATGGGGATAAGATTAGAATAAGTTTATGCATTGTTGTCAAGCCTCTAACCTTTTTTCTCAATTGTTGAAGAGGTTACATCACACATACTTCAGCCATGTGGACTGTTGCTGTTGTAAATCTTTGTCTGTGTCGACTTGTCAGTTCTAAAACGTTTCACAATTCTACTGATTACCTTGCACAGATAGAAAACTGGAGCCGTATTAGCGAACTTCTTACTAGTCCTCAAGTTGATGGGACACAACAACTTGGCGAATCTACCTTGATCGGGAGTGCTGCTGGTCCATGTAATTATTTTAAAAGTTACAATCCAATTAGGCATCTATCAAGTGAACTGATATCAGAAGAGGACAATATCAACACCAATTCAGAGAAAGAGCTGGTACAATTAGATCCTTCAAATTAATTGTCCTTCTTTGAAAATGCAATGCTTGGTTGTTATAGCTGGTGATCTGCATTTTATGCTGTTTCCTAGGGTAATGAGTTCTTTAAGCAGAAAAAGTTCAATGAAGCCATTGATTGCTATTCTAGAAGTATTGCACTTTCACCAACTGCAGTAGCTTATGCCAATAGAGCGATGGCTTATCTTAAAATCAAAAGGCAAGTTTAGTGCACATTGTTGATCTTTCAGGTAAAGTATAGTAAGGCTTGAAGATTGGGAGCTATCTTATGTCCTTGTATTTCTCCGCATATATTTAGGTTTCAAGAGGCAGAGAATGACTGCACAGAGGCCTTGAATCTGGATGATCGCCACATTAAAGCTTATTCTCGTCGTTCAACTTCTAGGAAAGAACTTGGAAAATTGAAAGAAGCAATTGAAGGTATAGTTTGATCTAAAATGTAAGCAAAGCGAAACTGTTATATTCAGGTATCCTTTCTAATGTAACTGTAGCAGCACAGATGCTGAATTTGTGTTGAGGTTGGAACCACAGAACCCAGAGATCAAGAAGCAGTATGGAGAAGTTAAGGCTCTGTATGAGAAGGTGATTACTCTACTTATTTTAGATGCAATCTTTCTGTTTTCTTTATAAAGAATTTGCATAATGATAATCTGCAATGATTTCTTTCATGGAGATAACTTTGGCATGCCTCTGGGTCTGTAAGATGGTACTAGTCCTTTGGAATATATTGCACAATATTTCCCTTGATGAAATGAGGAAAGACACTGGTGGTACAATTGAATTAACAGCTGACTATCGTTCTGTAGGCAATTCACATATTGAAATACTGTAATTTCACTTTTTTACCAGCCAAAATGTCTGTTCCAGGTTTGTTTATCATGGATAATAATCTGGTTAATGGGAAATGGATCTGTTTGTGCATATATGTTGTGGGAGGAAGGAACTTCTGCAAATTAGCTGATAAAGTTCTGTTTTCATGTACTGAAGATCTATATTTAGTGTTCCTTGATTGCACCATGATACTTCGTTGCACCTTCTGGAGCTTTCATCTCTTGAAAGACCTCTTGGTCCCCTTTAGAGACTCTTTAAAATCTTGACATTGTTTTTGTTTTTCTATGCATTGATCACAGATTATTTTGTTATCAATTTAATCAACCTTGTAGGAGATTCTTAAAAGAGCATCAGGAGCAACAGGAGTTTCTGCACAAGGGGCTCAAAAATCTGGAAAGACAATTAAATCTGGCCCCACAATCCAATCTATATCAAGTAGTTCTCAAAAGGTGGCTGAAGTTCAGACAGTTCCTGCCAAGGTTGTCATTCTAAACTGTTGAAAAGTGATAGCATTTAAGTATCTTTATACAAAAGCACGAACCAATTCGCTGTCATCTTGCCATATTTCGTTTATTCAAGTACTCTTTTTAATAAGTGAAATTAGTGTTCTAGCACTTGGCATATAAATTTAAACTGGTGTGAGGTGATGCGCAAGATTTAGAGGATTGTATTGAATTTTTGTACGATGACCAAGTGTGTCTAGTTGTCAATTAAGTGGTTCAGAATTATGAGGTCTCAAGTTCAAGTCTTAGCAGAGACAAAAACAGTTGTGATTTCGTCTCATCTGTCTTAGCATTGGTGGATTGAGTTAATTTAGCTGTTGCTTATGGGGGTGATAGGTATCCTGGGGAATCATTTGGGTGCGGCTTTCCGTTTCAGAGTTCTCTCTGAGGACTACATGTCAATGCGCTTAAAATATTATATACCCTGTCAATCATGTGTCTAACATTTGGAACTTGCAAATACTATGGGCTGTAACACTGGGATTTTTCCTCCTACTTCTTAGGCCTACTTTGGGTTCTGAGTACAAGAATTGTGAGGTTTGAAGGAGGAATTTGAAAAGAGACTAACTTCCTGGCAATTGGAATATCTATCTATGTGTGAAAGTCTGACTCTCATTAACAGTGTTCTTGACTTGCTTCCTATCCCCAGCAAGATTCTAAAGCAGCTAGACAGAATCAAGAGGGACTTTCTCTGAGAAGGGAACAACACCACCACTCACAAATTTCACATAATTAAATGAGATAGTTACACTGGCTGAATACAAGGGAGGTTTGGGAACTCCGAGATTTAGCCTCACACAAACAAGAGCCTCCTAATAAAATGGCTTTGGAAGTATAACACGGGTGAACCAAGCCTATGGAAGGAGGTTGTTAAGGCCAAGCATGATGAAAGAGTTACTGGAATACAAAAAGTTATGATGCCCCTTATGGAGTTGGTCCTTGGAAATTCATTACCATGCTAGGGATAAATGTCTCCATGCATCTATTACAAAAATGGCAATGGAGCTTAGATTAGATTCTGGAAGGACAAATGACTCAATTGCACTACCCTCATGGAGAAGTTCCTTTCTACGTTACAGATTTGCTGTGGATAAGAGCTCCACTATAGCACAAAGCAGAAATGGAAACAACTGGGATATCCTATTCAGAAAGCTGGTTCAAGATTCAGAGATGAACCACCTGATGGAGTTGCTAGCCGATGTGGAAAGATATAATATTGATGAGACCATGGGAGACATTATGTATTGGAGAAGGCAGGGCATATTCACAGTGAAAAGAGTGCTACAGGAAGATTGACTTAAAACCAAGTTGTTGATAGTTCCCTGGAAATTAATTTGGAAGACAAAGCTGCCTCCTAAGATTATTTGCTTTAACTAGGTTACTCTACATTTGCTCGCTTGACACATGACTCAATAGAAAAGGTTTTCAGTGAACAAAAGCTAGATATGTTTGGAAAAGATGGAAATCTTGAATCATTTGTTTCTCCATTGCAGGGTGGCCATTGATCTTTGGAGCATGTTCTCATGCATCTTTTGGTAGAAATGGTCATGCTGCAGGCTGTCACAACCTGGAATCGAGTGTGATAACGCTTGGTTTAACCCACTGTGACAAGTTATCCTAAACAAGGATATAATATAATAAAGCAGAAAACAAGGCGGAAACATAATTCTATAAAAGGAAAAACTCAACAATAGTCGAAAATCATAAGTATAAAACCATCCCAAGATTGGTGATACATGTACGAGCTTCTATTACAAACAAGAATTGAAAAGAATTTACAAGTCACAATGTCTTAGTTCTTGAATAGAACAAAACATTAACATAAAGGAAACCTTGAGAGCTCGCTAAATGGATAAGCTGCTATCTCTTGAGCAATTCAGAAGCTCGATCCAAAGTATGAAAGGAACGTTAGATGGAATTGGGCTCACAACCTATACACAAGTGTAGAAGCAAGGGTGAGTACCAAACAACATTGTACCTACCAGGTCGGTGCAGCCACTGAACTTTCACTGAAGCAATATCCTTGGTCCTAAGCATTCGGACGTGCCTGTCTAGAACAGTCACTGGGTTCCTCATAAATCAAATCCAGACCCAACTCTACATAGTCAAATGGAATCAAATGAGACTTGTTAGGTACACATGGCCGAAGCATAGAAACATGGAACTCGGGGTGCACAACTAACTAGTGACAAGGCTAACTCATAGGCCACCTCTCTTACCCTCCTCAAAATGTCAAATGGATTGACAAACCTCGGGTTAAGCTTGCCCTTCTTTCTAAACCTCATCACACCCTTCATGGGCGAGACTCTCAACTATACATGTCCACCCTTCACAAAGGGTCGAGCCCTCCTATCAACATAACTCTTTTGGCGAATCTTGGGCTATCAACAACTGACTTTGGATCAATGCCCCTGCTACATGGCATCTCTAAGCAAATTAGTATCTAAAGTGCCCACCGCTATCGAATCAAACCATCCAATGGGTGATTTACATATTCGACCATTCAAGGTCTCAAAAGTAGCCATCTAAATGTTGGAATGATAGCTTTTGTTGTAGGAAAATTCCGCTAAAGCAAATGTTTATCCTATTTGGGCACCAAAATTTATCGCACATATCCGAAGCATATCCTTTAACACCTGAATCGTACACTTAGACTGATCGTCCATCTGAGGGTGAAATGCTGTATTCATATCCAATTGAGTACCTAACCCATGCTGCAATACCTACCAAAAGTGAGAAGTGAACAATGAACCTTGGCCTGAAACAATAGAAATAGGCACTCCATGAAGTCTATCTGACTAATATAAAGATGAGCCAACTTCTCTGGTGTAAACTTTAGACCGTAACGAAATGAGCTTAGTCCAACAATCCATAACAATCCAAATGGAGTCACCAACCATACTAGTGGGCAAACCCACCACAAAATCCAAAGTAATCCACTCCCACTTCCACGTAGGAATGGACATCCTCTGAAATTCACCATTGGGCCTTTAGTACTCACACTTAACCTGCTGAAATGTCAAACACTTGAGACACAAACTCGAAGATATCCCTCTTTATGCCACCCCACCAATAAGGCTGACTCAAGTCATGATATATCTTCCCAATCTGTGGGTGGATAGAATAATGGGTACAATGAGCTTCGTCAAGAATCAATCCAATTCGACCAAGTCACCCACCTTAGACACAACTTCAGCCCCCAATCCTCAAAACACCATGGAATCTAGCATCGCTTTAGCCTCTCGTTTGGATACCTTGTCTCGAGTGAGACACAACTTTTCCTCAAATTGTCGAGCACGAATTTGATCCATCAATGAAGAATGGGCCTCAAGAGAAGCAAGTCTGCCACCCTTGTCCGAAAGCTACAATCTCAGTAAGCCATTAGCTAGCCTCTGAACATCTCCAATCTACATGGATGGCTGCTAGACTCCCCATGCTAGAAGCCTCACCACTCAATTCATCGTCCACCTTATTGACCTTTCTAAGATAGTACAAGATAGTCAAATCATAATTCTTTAGAACCTCAATCCACCTCCTCTGCCTTAAGTCTCTTTGGTTGAAAATATACTGCAGACTCTGGTGGTTGGTGAAAATCTCACAATGAACCCCATAAAGATAGTGTCACCACAACTTCGAAACAAAAACAACTCGTAGGTAGGGTAATTCTTCTCGCGAGCCTTCAATTGCCTAGATACATAGGCAATCACCTTCCCTCTCTCCATCAACACTCCCTAATCCTACTCCATAAGCATCACCATAAATGGTGAAATCAACACCCTCCTTCGGCAAGGTCAAGATAGGTGTAGTAGTCAATAATACTTAGAGGTTTTGGAAGCTCTTCTCACAGTCATTGGACCAATGAAATGCCATATTCTTCTGGGTAAGCTTGTTAACAGAGCTGCTATGGTGGAAAAACCCTAAACAAAATGTCGATAATATTCTGCCAAACCTGCAAAGTTGCGAATCTCTAAAATTAGTCCATCCTTGAACAACCTCTATCTTGGTCGGGTCTACCATGGGTGTCCTCCTTGGACACCACAGGTCCAAAAAACGTTGCTGAATTGAGCCAAAATTTACATTTGGAGAACTTGGCATAAAGTTTCTCTTCTCTCAGCCTCTGGCGTACAGTCCTCAAATATCGGACATGGTCGGTGTAGGTCTTGGAGTATGTCAAGATATTTTCGATGAAAACAATCACAAAGGAATCTAAATAGAGATGGAATGCACCATTTGTCAATTTCATAAATGTTGTGGGGTCATTATTCAGCTCGAAAGACATCACTAGAAACTCATGATGGCCATATCGGGTTTGGAAGGCTGTCTTAGGAAATATCAGACGTCTTGACCCTTAGTTGATGGTACCTTGACCTCAAATCAATCTTGGAAAATAACGCTACTCCCTGAAGCTAGTTGAACAAATCATCGATACGAGGGAGAAGGAACTTGTTCTTAATGGGTACCTTGTTCAATTGCCTGTAGTTAATGCACATTCTCATCAAACCATCCTTTTCCTTCACAAATAGGATCGGGGCACCCCATGGTGATACACTAGGGCAGATGAACCCTTTACTCAATAAATCCTAAAAATGCTCCTTCAATTCTTTCAAATGGAGGAACGTTTTGCTGTTTCAATACTTTCAAATGGAGGAATGGAAATGGTCTTACTATCTAGCTCTACATCAATCGCAAAGTCAATATCTTGATTGGTAGGAACTCTTGGAAGATCGGTAAAAAACACATCAACGAACTCCCGAACCACGAGAATGGACTCCATAGACGGTGGCTTAACACTAATATCCCGAACAAAGGCCAAGTAAGACAAACAACCTCTGTCATTCTACTTCTGAGCCCAAATGTAGGAAATAACCTCGTTAGGATAGGAACTGCTAGAACTTATCCACTCAATTGTCGGCTTACCGGGCATCGCCAGAATCACTGTCTTAGCATAACAATCAAGAATAGCATGATACAGAGAAAGCCAATCCATACCTAATATAACATCGAAGTCCACCATTTCAAGAATAATCATCTCTACCCAAGTGTCATAACCAACCAATGATACAAGACAGGATTGAGTACACCTGATCCACCACTAAAGGCTCACCTACTGGTGTTGGATACATGAATAGGTATCGGTATATGATGATACAAATAATCAAACCTAGATGAAAAATAGGTAGACACATAGGAATAGGTAGATCCAGGATCAAACAACAAAATGTAGATCGATGACAAATTGGGTTAATATCGTGATAACCGCATTTGAAGCCTCAACCTAGGGCCTCCCTGGCAATGCATGGCGATGAGCTCCTCGATCTCCACTTGACTGAAACATACCTTTGCCGCCCTGTTGAACCAAAGCATCGCTTGCACCCTTGCTTGGAGTACGACCACCTCGATCGGGTTGAGCCTTGCCACGACCCTTGGTGTGTGGAGCTGAACCTCTAGCTGAAGGCGCTACATCTCTAACTGAAGCAGCTAAATAGGTACGATGGAGGTATGAATGAGTCTGCATGGGGCACTGCCAAATCATAGGACCAAGGTCTCTATACCCATAACAAGATCTCATAGCAGTAAGCTGCTGAGAAGAACTAGATGCAATGCTATGACCACCTTGGCCAACAAGCCTCTAAACACCGGATGAACTATGACCACTCTCTAAAGCTGGCAAGGATGCATGCACGAGTCCATGACACTGAGATGAGCTACCACCTCTGTGTGGACTTGTACCTTCGGATGAGGTACCAGAATATTTTCCACCTCTTAGGTCCCCAAACTCCTTGCGAACCATCAAGTCCACCTCTTTGGCGGTGATTACTAGACTGAAAGGAAGCTTCCTCAAGAGCGCCCCAAATACGTGAGATCTGAGGGAAGAGGTCAATGCTCTCGCAAACTTGCGAACCCTTCTTGTCTTATCTGGAATCAAAGCTGAAGCATGTCGGGATAACTAGCAGAGGCAAGCCTCATACTCCGCGATGGTCAGGCTATCCTGCCTTAAATCTTCAAACTTCAATCGGTTCTCCTCTCGAATACTCCAAGGAATGAAATGATAATGAAAAGCATGGGAGAACACTTCCCACTCTACTGGAGGGGCTCCAACTGGTCTAGATCGCACGTAGGTCCTCCACCATTCTCTAGCTATCCTACAAAGGTGAAGGGCAACAAACTGAACACCTTGTGGATCAACCAAACTCACTACCTCTAACATCTCATGGCATAAAGTAAAAAACATGGGTGTCCTCACACTTGCCACTTTGGAAGTAGGGTGGTTTCATTTTCTAAAATCTCTCATAGCTGTGCTGATCATCTGTTGCGAGAACTAACTCAAGAGCAATCTGTACTGGTGTAGGGACAATGGGTGTCTGGCCCACCTAATCATGAACAACTGGGCCCTAAACAATAGGAACCTGACCTCTTCCTTGGGTCTGTGAACCTTCCAGTGTGCCTGTCGCAATACCACTCTGTGTAAGACTGTCGAGCATACCCATCATCCTTAATAAAATGTCTTATAACTACGGTGTAGTTCCAAACTACGGAGGAACCTGGTCCTCTCTAGGCTCAACTACAAGCTCGGGGGAAATACCCCTATCATTATCTCTGGCGGGTGCCGTTCCTCGCGCATGCCCTCTACCTCTGGCTTGACCTTTGCCCTTGATTGGGTCTCAACAATATCCTCGGGGATTGCCTCCCTCCTCTCCTACTAGTTGATGCTCTAGTCATGGCCATCTGTCAAAATAACACGCGACAACTCAACAATCACAATTAACCACGCATGACAGGAATTGAAAGAACAAGAGGGGAATTTTCCTAACATTCTCCATACCCTTTCAAAGAGAAGCGACGACTGTCTCCGTTGATTCTTATGACTCTACTCCATTGGGCTTGCACCCATGTGAGACCTAATGCACTTGACACTGATACCAATTTGTCACAATCCGAAATTGGGTGTGACGACACTTGCCTTAGTCCATCAAGACAAGTCAACCTAAATAGGGATACAATATCATAAAGCAGAAAATAAGGCGGAAACAAAATTCTATAAAAGGAAAAACTCAACAATAGTCGAAAATCATAAGTCAAACCATCCAAAGATTGGTGATACATGTGCAAGTCTATTACAAACAAGAATTGAAAATAATTTACAAGTCACAATGTCTTAGTCCTCGAATAGAGAACAAAACATAACATAATGGAAGCCTTGAGAGCTCGCTAAATGGATAAGCTGCTATCTCTCGAGCAATCCAAAAGCTCGATCCAAAGTATGAAAGAAATGTAAGATGGAATCAGGCTCCCAACCTACACACAAGTGTAGCAGCAATGATGAGTACCAAACAACGCGGTACCCAACAAGTAAACCTAAACACAAGGTAGAGAACAAGGAACACAAGTACTCCAACCACATCAATCGAACCTCCAGTACTACAGCTGCACTCAGCTGCACTCAGGAAAGCTAGCATAAACAATACAAATATATAATTCATGTAGCACATCATTTCCCAGTGAATCATAATCAACATATCACAATTACAAATTTTAACCAATCAATAAATATTTTCAATGATTTCACACAACCATGACATGTATATGAGGTGCAAGATGATGCAATGCCATGTAAAATAATCATGGTGCATGTCTGTCTTGCAATAAACATCCGCTAATAAACTCAGACCGGAACCCATGGGGGCCTCACATAGACTATGTATCCGCCGGAACCATTTCCCATCGGCATAATCACATCTAGCCGAAATCATTTTTCTTTGGCTTTTATCAAATTTTGCTGGAATCATTTCACTTCGACATTTATCAAATTTAGCCGGAATCATTTTCTTTCGGCTTTTATAAAATCTTGCTGGAATCATTTCCTTTTGGGCATTTTCATCAAATAGTGGAACTTAAGCAAATAAGCATTTTCAAGTATACATGAGTGAATGCAAATGGGTACACACAATACAATAAAACATCATTCAAGCAAATCATTATTTCAATAGTGGAAACATCATCATCAATTGAATCCTTCCAAGATAAGCTCAACACTATTATTCATTTGCATTCAATAACCGATATGTCATCCTAATTCATGATACCCAATAATGATTCAACACTTTATTTTACAATTGAATCAACATTTTTCTCAAGATATTTCAACAATTTAATCAACATGATCATCATGATTTTTCAAATGGGTATAGCAATATAAATCAAATTTCTCACTGCTTGGAATCAACATCATCAATGAATGTTCTCCATAATTGAATAAATATCAACAATCATGCTTCTCAATAATCAAATCAACATTAACAATCATATTTCACAAAACAGCAGAAGTCATCACGTGCAATCACATATCCGTTTTTTATCACTTGTCATAATTTATTAAATTCATTTCACGAATAATTCAACTCATATTCATATTTTCATTACTCCCGTTTATACAAGGAAAGAAAATACAAAATTTAATTGTCACAACAAAAGTTTAGAAATTCACTTGCCTTAAGCACAATCAAACAACCACTCCAATGCTTGAACTTTCCCCTTTTGAATGGTATCCGAAACACCATAATTTATTCAAGTAATGATTTATGATTAAATTTCAAGATTACCAATGCCAAAATCATGAACTTTGGAGAGAATGGGTTAAAATGGCACAATAATTTTAGTATTGAAAAAGGGGGTTGAAATTTGAAAATTTTTACATGAAAATGTTTCTCAAGGTATTAGGAACCTATTAGGAAAATCGCTTAAAAAACGGAGTTGAAACCAACTCAATATCACCATTTTGTAAAATTTTAGTTCATGAACAAAACCCCAGATTCTCCAATTTGATGTTAAAAACAAGATATAAACAATGGGTAATGAGGATTTTAGGCCAAAGTAACTTACCCAATGAAATCCCCACAAATAATCACTTGAAATCACCATCTTTCGAGCTCCCAAAGTCCAAAAATGGTGGATACTATTCAAAGCCCGAGTTTTAGAATTGAGTAACTGTTAATTAAAATTAACTCTCTGTGAATGCGGAAAAACAACTACCCCGACTGTCCTCGAACGCGGGAAGGATGTCATGAATGTGGAGGTTCCCAGACTTACCCTCTGCGAACGTGACTTCTTCACCATGAATGCGGAGGTCAACAAAGTGACCCCTCGCGATCGCTTGAGAGGTGCTGCGAATGTGAAAAAGGGTACTCAATAACAGGTCAAAGCAAAGCACACCAAGGCATAATTCACAGAATAGACCCTCGTGATTTGTTTGGAACCTCCTACCTACAAATCAAATGTGCACCCTTACTAAATTCGACGTTCCAAAGTCCATGGAATCGTCAGAAATCGAATCCAAGGTCTCTGTGACTTTGAAATCCAATTAGTCACAATGAAACTAACTTAAGACATCAAAAATACCAAAACACTAGCGGGACATCCAAAAATTATACCAAAGCTCGTTCTAGAGCGAAAATCACCTTCCGAAATCAAAAGAATCATCAGAAATCAATCCGAGCATCCGAACTCAAAATGTTGATCAAAAGTCATACCTTTATCAAATTTCAACTTTTCAACTTAGGATCTCAAATTCACAAAACAACTCTAAATCTGATTCTGACAGCTCTCCTAGATCAATTTTCACATTTTGGAATTGATGGAATCGACAGAAGTCCATTATGAGACTCAAAACTCCAAGACTTGAAACTCTAGGACTCCAAAAGAATCAATTTTAAGCAACTTAAGCCTTTAGAATTCGGAACATATCAAAATTCTCAACCTTTTACAAAATTTCAAAAATCAACTTTCACAATTAATCAAATAAGACTCGAGGTAATTATTGGGAGGGGTAAAATCGTAATTTTTCAGAAAATATAAAAAATGACCTTTGGGGTCATTAGATGGACCATAAAAGAGGCACATCTGAACTGGAGCTTGTGGAGAGTTGATGAAACCATCGAAAGGATCTGGATGCTATGCTGCTATGTTCTCAAGTATTTGGAATGGCAGGAATAAGAGGCGTTTTGATGGAAACTCAACTCTCTACCACTCTCTCAAGAGTAGATGCTTACTCTTATGTCTAATGCATGTAGCACTGAACAATTTTCGGTGTTTACTAGTTCCCTTGTCTTGGTCTGATATACTGTAAAAGGATTTGGTTTTCTGAGTTCTTTAGTTAACTTTTTGTTTCCTTGTACTATGCATCTTCTTGATGTCCTTTTGTAAATGAAATACTGTAAAAGGATTTGGTTTTCTGAGTTCTTTAGTCAACTTTTTGTTTCCTTGTACCTATGCATCTTCTTGATGCCCTTTTGTAAACGAAATACCTTACTTTATTGAAAAAGGGGCTAATAGACCTCACAAGCTAATGACATAGCTGCATCTGCTAAATGATAAGTTTACAACTATATGAATCATCTACTAAAAGTTAAAAACCAACATATCTGAAGCATTCTACTAAGGCTCCTGAGACCCAAAACTTTTATGAATATCATTTTGCTCTCTATGTTCCTTTTAATGAACTATAAATGGCGCTAAAATATTGATATCAAAGTAAATCGAACAGAAGCAGCTGAGTTGTAAAAATGAGGTTCATGTGCTAATTTGAAGATCCCTAGAATTTTCAGGCTTATGGTGTATTTTTCCGCTGTCTGTATAAGTCAGACTGTAAGCATGTAAAATTGACAAGCTGTTCTGCACCTCAGTATGTCAGTTATCTATAATGTAATTTCACCATGGAATTTGATCTTGAAATGATTCTAGCAGTAGATGATTTATCAGGTAACTGATATTTTATGAGGTGGTGAAAATTTAGAAATTTAGTCCAGTGCTGGTGGTTCACCAATCCACAGTGCCTTGAACATTCAAATTCTATGGCAGGAAAACATCAGAGATGTTCCTGGGGCTGCAGTTGAAGTTGAAGGTATTAATATGCAGATTAACAGCAAACTTGCAGATGCTTCTCCGACTCTTCCTACCCTGAATCCTGCTTCTGGGACTGCAAAGGTTTTACTCTAGGGGTTCAGTCATTTCTACTATTTCTGTCCTTTTTTCTCTTTGTGTGGTTGAATGCAGCCTG
>JAABOM020000002.1:10785505-10800292 GCA_011800125.2 Solanum clarkiae
ACAAGTTTGATACACATCAACCTATCGTTGACTCTCTTAACCTCAACCACATACTCCCTAAGATTCTCATCTACGAGAAATCTAAGCAAAAAAAAAAAATAGAAGCAAAATTTACCTGCTATTTGTGATATCAATTTCATTATAGAAGGTTAACACAATGAACAATTTCCTTGTGCTTCTGCAGCTTCCCTTCAAGACATTATACAAATTTAGTCTGGGTCCAATGGCATCATAAAAATCAAATGAATATCAATTTACCATTGAGAACATTAAACCCAAAAAGATGAATATTATGAAGAGAAACTTCAGGATATTAGACGAAAATTGAGAATGTACATACTAAAAAGTAATTCAACAATAAAAAAGTAAATAACAACCTTTCTCATAGAGAAAGAGCAATAACTAAATCAACGAGAATCACTAAAATCAATACCTACAAAAAAAGGGAGTAAAACATATAGCAACCCAAAAATAAAAGAAATTATGTAATCATCATCAACAAGATATTAATTTTCAATAAAATAATCACATACGAGAATTACTTTATAAATTCACAAATTGTATAATAAATAAACGTGTCAATAGAAGAAACATGTGCTATACTAAGTACACTACACATCTCAGTCCAAAGTTTCATGATAAGTTATAGTCCTAAACTAATATTTATTTTTGATAAGCGATCTAAAAAATCCTAAACCTAAACTAAACCTAAATAAAGAAAAGATGTATATTTATTTTCAATATTTTCTGTAGGTATCTAAAAGAATCCTAAGCCTAATGTAAGTTCTAAGCCTTAAAAAAGGTGTATTTAATGACTAAATATTATTAGTTAATCCTTCATTATTCTTGAATATTAGTTAATTATTATTTTAATATTTAAAGCTTTCCAATTATTTAAAATTATATTTGTTAAATGTTTACGTAGGTCTTTTAATTAATTTTAAATAAATACACTAAATTGTTTTCCTAATGAATTTTAAAAAAAATAATACCTCTTCACTGACAAATGTTAAAGTCTTTCGAGTGCCTTTAGTGATAACTCCTTTATATTGTATTTTTTGGTCCATTGCCAATAAGTAAGAATTCTATTATCAAGTAAGAATAATAGGTTTTTAAGGTATTATTTGACACAACTTCATTCATCAAGTCATTCTCAAATCCATTGCAAGATTGTCTAAAATAAATTGTTGAAAAAATAATAATAAGAACAACGTATAAATTTATCACAAAAAAATTTATAAGATGAAAAGTATTACCTTTCTTGAGAAGTTACTTGAGATATTACTTTACTTGAATAGATAAATCTTGTAAATAGACGGAGATGTTAAACTAAGGACATAATATAATTTGAATGAAAAAACTTAAGCTGACATAACAATTAATATTATTTCATCAAATTCAAAAAGTGAAAAAAAGGAAAAAAAAATGTGAAACAAAGAAAGTGAGTGTGTGATATAAGTAAACTTGAGAATCAAATTTAAGTTCGGGAAAAAGTGTAAGATAAGATCCAAAGCGAGAAAAAAGTTGATTGCAATTGTAAAATAAGACGACGCAGGCCGAATTGTTGAATGATTGAATAATCAAAAGTTGAAATTGAAGAGTTTTTATAGAAGTAGAGAACTATCATATTTAGAACAAAAGCTTTCATCATATAATTAGAATTTAGGATTCATGGTGAAATTAAAAGAACATTTATTGAAATAATAGAGCCACAAAGAAAAAAGAAAAAAAATTGAAAAATCAATTAATTATGAAAAAAATGATTGATAAACCAATAAATACCAATTAATTATGAAAAATAATTGACAAACTAATTAATTATGGTAAAATATTTCCAAAACAGGACTTTTTGCCCTTTAATAATAGCTCCAAAATCTCACCTATGTCACGTCACATCTGGGAATTATTTATGTCAAATTGTTTAAATTGAATCTTCCCTATAAGTTATAACTACGTTTTCCCCTTTTAAGAAAGAAACTTTTTTTTCATTATTATTTGAAAATTCTTTTTGACTATTTTTTTTAGCTCAAGTCTATATTAGAAAAAGAGTTTTTGTGTAGGAATTTAACTATAATAAGAAAATTGTCTTTATTTAATTTTAGTTGAAAATGATTCTTTAGGTAGGAATTTAACTATTATAAGAAAATCTTCTCCAATTAATTTTTATGACATTTAATATTATTAAATATTAATAAAATAATTTTAAAAAGATGGCGAAAAAATAATTTTGTCTAAAGAGAAGTATTTTAATGAAGGACAAAAAGTTCAAACAACATTTATAAGGGCCTTCACACTTTTAATATAGTATAGATTAGTAAATGCACCCCGAGCGTTGCTCGGACCCAATAAATATATTTGATTATTTTTACACTCTTATACATATGATTAAATTTAAATTTAAAATATGATATTTTATTCGTTTAAAAAAGAATGTCTCTTTTTTCTCTCTATTTTTTTGATAACTACGGAGACAATATTTAGTTTGGTTAAAAAATTGAGCCCATATATGTTATTTGTTGGTCTCGATTTATGCATGTTATGAGCTCCACTGCTGTGAGAAAACTCAATGTAAATCAACCCACCAACACTTAGTAAAACTCTCATGCAAGATAGCTTGAAATCCCTTATCAAACCTCATATTAGATTATAGTTTCATAGCTCAAAACATGCATAGTCACAATAAACAAATCATTTCATAATATAAGTTTGAAATAGGTAGACATGTGTCTCCAATCATCATTTCATAAAAGCCCAACATAATTTGTAATCATAGCTCATAAAATAATAATCATAAGTAACATAACTTGAAAACATGCAAGTTTCATAAAAAGAAAAGTTGGACACCATGAGTGAAAGGACCCAATGGTTGAAACCACACACTTTAAATTTGGGGATTTCCTTGATGTAGTCTTGAATGAGAACTTGAAGCTTGGATGAAGTTCTTGAGATCCGGAATTAATCTTGAGACATTAGAATTTGGGTGAAATATTTTGTTAAGTGTTAGAGAAGGTTTTGAGAGTGTCTTGAGTGATATAGAGTTGAAAACAATGGCTAAGTATGGGTGTTTTTATGCATAAAAGGGCATGGAGCCAAGACCCAATGCCGTAGCCCAAAACAGGAAAAATAAGGAAGTCAAAACATTGCTCCATGATGGATCTGCGTTGCGGAGCCAATGAGTATGCACGCTGGAAATTGCAAAGTTGGCAAAAATAAAATTTTTTTACGGGTCCTCTAAAATCGGGGTAATACCCATTTTTCATTCAATTTTTCCCCAATTAAGAATATAAAGTTAGACTTTCGATATCATGCGCAAATTTTGAGATATATGAAAATTACGATTATGGGCATTTTCGAGGCACATTTTCGGGGCGTTCTTGGGGCATTTCAATATCTCCCCATTGGGAACATTCGTCCCCAAATGTCAAACAAATATACATAAGAGATGTAATCGTGAAGAATTCAGCCCAACAAGAATGCAATAATGCACTTAAACATCATTTTCAAAAATCTCAACATAAGTGTCAAAAATCACTATAAACTTGTCAACATAAACATGAATGCATGCAAATGACATAAGGGCTGAAACTTAAGACTTGAAATCATATAGGAGATTTAGATTAGTACCTTAGGCTTGAGTAGAGCAGAAGAGATAGGGATAATGCTTTTGCATGTCTGCCTCAGCTTCCCATATGGCACTTCTAATTCGTTGGTTCCTCCAAAGGACCTTGACAGAAGTTACATCATTGTTTCTCAACCTCTTCACTTGTCTATCCAAGATTTCTACTGGAACCTCTTCATAAGTCAAATTATCTTTTACCACACCTATAACATCCAAAGGTACAATAACACTTGGGTCGCCCACAGACTTTCTCAACATAGAGATATGAAAAATCGGATGAATCATATTCATATCAATTGGCAACTCCAACTCATAGGACACCTTACCAATCCTCCTCAACACCCTATAAGGACCCATAAATCTATCTCTCAATTTACCCTTCTTTCCAAATCGGACTACATCCTTCATGGGTGAGACTTTCAAGTAGACCCAATCACCAACCTTAAATTCATGATCTCTCCTTCTTACATCGAAATATGACTTTTGTCTACTTTGGGTTGTCCTCGACCTTTCCCTCATTAACCTTGCCATCTCCAAGGCTTCGATGACTAAATCCGAACCTAACAAAGCCATCTCCTCCACCTTAAACTATCTAACCGGGGACCTACAATGCCTACCATAAAAAGCGTCAAAAGGAGTCATACTGATGCTTGAATGGTAGCTATTTAAGCAAATTCAATTAGTAGAAGACGATCATCCCAACTACCCTTAAACTCCAAAACACAAGCTCTAAACATATCCTCAAGAGTTTGGATAGTTCTCTCGGTTTGGCCATCCGTTTGAGGGTGAAAGGACATGCTAAGCTTAACCTTGGTACCAAGACCTCTTTGGAAGGACCTCCAAAAGTAAGAAGTGAATTAGGCACCATGATCCAAAATGATAGACAAAGGCACCCCATGCAATCTAACCAATTCATCAATGTACAACTTAGCTTAATCTTCGTCACCATAAGTAGTCTAAACCAGTAGGAAATGAGCCGACTTTGTCATTTTATCAACCACAATCCAAATAGAATCAAAATGCTTTCTAGTCTTAGGCAACCTAACCACAAAATCCATATTGATTTCCTCCTACTTCCAATTGAAAATATCTATATCTTGGGCTAGTCCACCTGACCTTTGATGCTCAGCTTTCACTTGTTGACATTTATGACAACTGGATACAAACTCAGCAATATCTCTCTTCATACCAACCACCAAAACACTTCCCTCAAATCTCTATACATATTTGTAGAACCGGGTGAATAAAGGAAGAATTATGAGCCTCATCTAAAATCTTCTTTCTCAAGTCACCGACACTAGGCACACACAATCTACCTTGGTACCTAAGGGCACCATCTCCCCCTTGAGAGAAAACCTCCACCTTACCATCACTCACTGAGGCCTTCAACTCTAACAAGGCAGGGTAAAGATCTTGTTTTGCCTTGACCTCCTCAATCAATAAAGATTTAGAACCATCAACAACCTCTACACCACCATTGTCAACCTCCTCCAACATAAATCCTAATCTAGCCAACCGATGAACATCTTTAGCACACCAACATGTGCTAGGCTACCCATAGATACCCTACTTAGAGCATTGGCCACAACATTCGCCTTACCAGGGTGATTATGAACACTCATATCATAATCTTTACTAATCTCTAATCACCTTCTTTATCTCAAGTTAAGATCTTTTTGAGTGAATACATATTGGAGACTCTTACGATCGGACCTTATCCCTAGTCTACCCTAATTTGTGGTCATACTCTATTGTCGATCTTGGGTCGTGAACTCGGGCTCAAACAACATATGGTAATGGTCATCTCAAAGATGTCCACCTGTTTTTCCTTCACTCTAGTGTGTGATAGTCTAGGCTGAGCGAGGGGCTTCTTCCCCTTGGGAAGAGTGATGAGTACTATGGCAGCATATAAAGCGCAAAACTCCCAAACCATAGTTAGGGAGTAACTTCCCTGATGATTTGGCTAGCCACTGGAGCCCATATCTGCTGATAGTGTCCTCAAGGCCGAGGACAATGTCTAATTCGAAAGTGATGATCCGAGGCTCCTCAAAAATAGAGCAAGCTGGTTTGCCTCACTCGTTCCACTATATGCCCTCTATGTAGATATCCCATATACCCTTAACGCACCATTAGCTAGATAGAGTGTCCGGAGGTGATGGTGATACCTGAGTTGGTGCAGCGGAGGACTACATCTCTGACTCATCATCGTACTCTGACTCCTCTTTGGATGGAGCTCTTATCTTTGTCATCTCCCTCTTCAAACTGTGGAGAGCAGACAACAATAGCTTATGTTTAAGCCTACATAAGTCTGGTGGCAGCCCAAATATGTAGTCACTTAGCATCAGGGTCAGGCCGGATACCGAGCTCCTCAATCAAAACACTAACCTCGGGGGTGTCTTGATCCCCTAAGGACTCGTCTCTCAGCCTCTTCTGTAAAGCTAATATCTCATCACGTCTATCCTTTGGGATTATAATACCATAAACGTATACATTTAGCAAATATGGTTAGGTCCACAAGTCAAGAAATGAAAACCAAAAACATTTTAGACTTGGTTATAGATGGGTCTATGAAAGCACTTTTATTGGCCATAGTAAGAACTACGAGACGTAGAAGGCCCTCATAGAAACAGAGTGCATATATTTTGGTTACTGGAATTATATTTCATAGACTGAGTCATAGAAGTGTTCTAGTGTTTAAATTTTTACAAGCAGGGATCTACGAGACTTGTCTATCAGTCATAGAATATTGTACAACTTGTAGAAGGTCTTGTTTAATAGGTTCTTAGAAACTTAAGGTTTCTGGATTTTCATATGAGGGGCAACTACGGCTCGTGGAAATTTCCATGGGTCGTAGAAGACCCTCATAGGATGAAAAAACCAGAAGCCTGAGTTTCTAAGCCTATCAGAACGTATCCCAAATGACAATTTGAAACTTATTTCAGCATCAACGCAATACATGTCATACCCCCTCATGATTCCAACAAACACCCAACACCCCACATGTGATTCTTTTCATACAACCCCATAGAATATCATTGTACATATTTTCCCAAGCTAACCGACCCCGTTTAAATGAATGAACATCAAATCCCACACATGCAATCACACATTGATTTTCAAGCACATAGTCAATTTTAATTTAAATAATATGTGACGACATGGTTTTCATATACATAATTCAAACAAATAAACATGGCCACATACATAATTTTTTGACTTTTAACACATTCAAGTATCAAAAACACATTGAACATGATTCAATTTTAAGCACAAATAGTGGGACACATGGTTCATATCCATATTGTTCGGATTATCGTACCCATCAAGTAATTTCAACTTAATCACAAGAAGTTCGACATTTAAAAGGATTTTTAGGGCCAAGAACTTACCGAATTGCAAGGCAAAGATGTAAAGATTGAAGGAGGAATCAAAGAGGGTAGAACCCTAGGTGATGCCGAAGGCTATCGGCAAAACTCATCGAAAAAGCTTGGTGGTGGCCGGTCGAAAAAAGTTAGGGCAGGGGGTCGGGTATATTTGATAAATTTGGGGAATAATGGGGTCAAAGTAATTTGATCCCTCTATTTATAAGTTGACCTGGTTGGCCAAAATAATAGGCTTGGGCTCTACAAAACCCCGATTACAAGCCGTAGAGGATTCTACGGCTCATAAATCCTGGTTTCATGGAATTCCCAAACCTTAATTTTGGGGGACTGGGTTTCACGAACTAGCCTATAAGTCATAGAATTTAATATGACTCATTGAGTTGATCGTAGAAAACTCCACAGTTAGCCAAAACTAGAATAACTTACCTGGGTCACGAGCCCCATTCATAGCCCATAGTTTTATATACGGACCATAAAGTTGGCTCATAAATAGAAAAACACAAATTTTTGGTCACTGGAAGTGTTCTACGAGACAGCCTATGGGTTATATTTTTACATATAGCCCATAGATCTAGTCGTAGAAACACTTCTTGATGCCCTTTTCAGCTAAAGATAGCTGACTTAGTCGTATACTTGTACATTCATTAAAGAACACATTATTACCCTATATGTGACCAGACCAATGTCCACTAATTATAACCAAAATGGGAAAAATTAAACTACTCACAAATCCAAAAGCTGAAAACAAAACAAAGCTACAACTATTACATCATATATCTTGGGTTGCCTCTCAAGTAGCACCTGACTTATTGTCACGGCATGACTTTGACAACTTGACAACTCAGACTTCACCAAGTGCCCAAATATCCTTCTTCTAGTCATTTAGCCTCTTTATTGACTGACAGATGTTAAAGATAATTTCTTCATCATTCAATCTAAACATGAGTTGGCTAGCTTCGATGTCTGCTAATGCTTGTCTAGTGGCTAAGAAGGGCTTTCCCAAATGATTAGGATTTCTAAGTTGACTTTGCAATCAAGGATCACAAAGTCTGCGGGTAATATGAACTTCTCGACTTTGACAAGGATGTCATAAAGTATCCCCACAGGCTTCTTCACCAAACGGTCAACTATCAACAATACATGGTCGTTGGAGTAAGGGCTCCCAATCCTAGCTTCTTGAAGACCACAAAGGGCTTCAGACTTATGCTGGAACCAAGATCATATAACGTTCTTACGAACTCCACATCTCCAATAGTGTAGGGCATAGTAAATGCGCTGGGATCTTTGCACTTTTGCACCATGGACCTTGCAGCAATTACACTATAATGTTGAACCTCTTGGGAGAGCTCCTGACTCACAGTTTGCTTCTTTGTGACCAAGTTCTTCAAAAACTTTGTGTACCCTAGCATCTTCTCTAATTCCTCAATGAGAGGAATATTAATGGATAGTTGCTTCAACATGTAGAGAAAGTGTTTGAACTTACCTTCCTCCTCCTTCTTTTTGATTCTTTGAGGGAAGGGAGGAGGAGGAGGTCTAGGAATGGGCTTCAACTTCTGTGGCACCTCTGTAGCATCACTCACCCCATCCTTGTAACGATCCTCTACAGTCTTTGCATCTTTGGCCTCAATAGTCTCCTCTCAAACATCATCATCATCGATCAGCATAGGAGGATAAATGGTACACTTTCCACTACGACTAGTCACCATCATACACTGGCCCTTATTCTTTGGGTTCTTAACTATGTTGCTAGGCAATGTACCTCTCTGTTGCTAGTTAAGTTGGGTTGATACTTGACCAAATTGTTGCTCCAGCTATTTGATAGCAATAGAATGAGGCTTGATTTGTTAATTAATGTTGGAGATGTCAAACTTCATCCCCCTCAATGTCATATCCTATATGTTAGCCTTCTTCAATAGACGATCAAGCATATCCTCAACTTTGGAACCACTAGCACTTGTATCACAATTATGTAGTGGCATATAAGGACCATTAGTGTAGCCGTTACTATGACCCCAATCAGCATCTCGCTGTTGGCCCCTGTTTCTTTTGTAGTAACCGCCATGATTGTCTCTGAAGGTGCCATCTCTGATTTCCTACCTTGGTTTCCTTGAACTTAGTGCCAATATCCTGATTGGACCCTTGAGCATTGGTTCAAAAACACCCCCCTTTTGATTAGCAATGAAGCAATGTCCTCCTCATAGTAAAGCTCCTAGTGCATGGGTGCTCGCGAAGGATGATGAACAACTGCATTAACTCATTCCTGATTCTGCTTTACCAACATCTCCATGTTGGTACTAATCTGAGCAAGTTCTTACATCATCTCCTCATTTATTTTAGCTTGCTCCGAACTAATACTGAAAGCACATGATCTCTTGGCAGAGGACCTATCTCTTGGCCCCCATACATGATTCGTCTTGACCATATTTTCTAGCTTCTCAACCACCCTTGCAAATGGTTGATCTAAATACATGCCACCCATGATGGTACTAACACATGCTTGGCTATTCTGGTCCATGGCACAATAGAAGATCTCCACCAAGGCATCATCAAAAATTTTGTGATCAGAGGCACTTCTCATACACTTTGTGAACTGCTCCCATGTAGTACTGATTGAGTCACCAAGAAGTTGCTTAGAGTTGTTGATTTGATCCTTCAACTTGAGCTTTTTCGATCTCGAAAAGAACTGCTCCAAAAAGTCCTTCTGTAACTTAGCCCAACTGGCGAGAAAACTTCATAGGAGCTCGGATAGCCATGCACTGCATTTCCTATTAGAGATAATGGAAAGACACGAAGTCCAATAGCATCCATAGACAGATTCTGAGTTCCCATTACCCTCTTACAAACAAACACAATGTTGTATAGATACTATTTAGATCCTCTGATGGTAGGCCCATGAACAACCCACGGTTCTACAGCATCTGAAGCAACCCACTCAAAACCACGAACTTTGTGTTATTCGGTAGTGGAAGTAACACAATGGCTTCATTCACGTCCATATCCATAGGATTTAGCCGATATTGATTCCATTGATAAGCTTCGGCGTTGAAGTCCTGTGGATGTGGATCAATGTTCTCAAGAGGAGGTGGGTTGTTTTCATTCTTATTCTCATTTTGGTTCTGATTCAGAGTTGCATTATCTGCGTTGTATGCATTATCTTGAGCCATCCTTCTCAATCTTCTCTAGATCAAATGGAGTCAATGGAATGCCTTGACTTTGCGTGTTGGGCATATACTACACCTGTACGTTGAAATAAACCCTTAGAGGCTCTAACCATGGAGCACGCAGATCCCAAAAATGTATAGTTTCTCCTCCAAAAATGACTTCTCCGGTCGAGGAACGCATTAGATATTTACCTAAACTAGTAGGTCCTTGAGCGGATCCCACGTTAGTCCCAAGTCGTTGTTCTCTAACTAGAAAAGTAAATGCTTGAGCTTGAGAAGCTTCTAGTCCAGTAGGCCTGTAAAATTCACTAGGATAAGCGGTATTATTGAACCAGTCATTTGCGGCATGCAGGAAGGGCTCGTGCAGCTGCAGCAGGATTTGAAAAAGGAATTGATCGTCAATTTGAACCTCTTCTTTCCATGACCCCTCTTAATTGATATGAGATAGGAGATCCAATGCTTGAATGAAGTACAAATTACTTTGATTTAATCATACATCTCGGAATCAGCTTAAGTATTCCTTTTCTTCCTTTGTTTTTAACTTATTTATTTTATCTAATTTATATCTAATTTATTTTTCTAGCTTGGCTAGGTGGGATATCCGAGCCATTCCCTTTTCTTTCGGATAGAAGATTGGGAAAAATTATTAAAGAAAATCTATTCAATTAGCAAAAAAGGAGAGAGAGAGGGATTCGAACCCTCGATAGATCTTTGTTCAAAACTATACCAGTTTTCAATACCGGGGCTATCAACCACTCAGCCATCTCTCCAAAAGACTATTTTTACGATTTTTTCCGACACTTGCTTCCTTCGTCCTAAGTAAAGTTCTATTTACTTTTTCGATTTGAAACTCTTAGTCGAGCTGATGGTGAGATCGATTTTTTGTTCGAGGTTCTGGCGCACCTCTCCTAACTATTGCCCATTTGTTATGGAATAATTGTTTTAGGAGGGACAATTTTACATATTTCTGCCAAATCCTTCTATTATTAAGTACGGCTGGTACCATTTTGATGTGTTTTAATTCTTTCAAATAAGAGATGTTTGATGCTTTTGAATCCATTGTATTAGTTCAACTTCCTACTCGTTGTATGCTCTATTGGATCTCCTATCTCACACAATTAAGAGGGGTCATGGAAAGAACAGGTTCAAAGTCACGATCAATTCCTTTTTCAAATCCTGCTGTAGCTGCTAGTTCTAATTTTAATTTCCCAGCTACTTGTTTCATGGCTTTTATTTGAGCGAATGGTACTCGAATCCATTTACAATCTCGAGTTTCCAAACATATCGCACTTCTTCCCGGGTCGAGGCTTCCACTCCGTCCTAAGACGGATCAAAGAAAAGTGGGGAACCCCTCATAGGTTTTTGGAGTTCGACATTAAGAAGTGTCTTCACACTATTGATCGACATCGACTCATCCCAATCTTTAAGGAAGAGATCGACGATCCCTTGGAGATTCAAATCCAAGAATCATTCATGCATTCTAAGTCAATAGTTAATGGGTCCTATTTTCATAAAGTTGAATTTTGTATTTTGCGACTGAAAATCCACATTTGATTGAGTCAAAACTGGCGAAGCAATGTCACTTTCGGAACCATACTTCCTACAGCTAACATATGTCCAGTCCAGCGGGAACGCGCAGCGCAAACGAACCTGAGCTGCTATACCGAATCCCCTTCTGGCCATCGGGGACCGAGTGGTAAGGACATGATCCCCAGGGGAAGAGATTCCTCATTCTTCCATTGGGGACAGGTGCTCGAATGACAACTCCAAACGTCACACGTTTTTTCTTTTTCTTATCAATTAATAGATCTCTTTACTTGTATGACTTAGATGTCTCGTATTTATCAAAAAAGTGATTTGATTGATGGGATTTGGTATCACAACTCCACCTTATATAAAAGTAGTACTTGATATATATACCAAGGTATTTATTAATATGGGTCATCCACTTAATCGAATCATATGTACTGGTCAGTATAATCTCCTATATTCGCCTATTCTCCATGAGAATTCTGATTTATTATCGAACTAGAAGAACTTCGAAAGCAATTAGAGGAACTGAACGAGTGAAATGAATGAAAGATTTTGATAATAAGGAGAACTGGTGATATTCAACCCTCTAAAGCGCCGCATGGGGCACCTGTCCTCTTTCAAAAGAAAGAAGATGGGTGCCTTAGACTATGTGTTGACCATCGTGCTCTTAATAAGGTGATGGTGAAGAATAAAAACCCAGTCTCGCGGGTGGCTGACTTGTTCGATCGTTTGGGTAAGAAAACTTATTTCATTTCTTCCAGAACAATCATAAAGACTTTTTTTACTACGGATCTACTACCAGAAATTCAATGCTTAATCTCAGCATTCAATGTGTATTCCTGAATAATCTCATTTTTCAATTATTCAACCATTTCATTTTACCAAGTTTAATGTTAGCCAGATTAGTCAACATTTATCTCTTTTGATATAACAACAAGATCTTATTTGTGGTGGGAGGGATGAGAGAGCAGGCTTAGTGGGGGGGGAGGCAAGAGCATCCGCCATCTGTCTTAAGGCATTACTCTCTAAAAAAAGGATTTCCTATTAGGGTTCCTTTTTGTATAAAACATACTGACTACAAATTGAACTAAAGAAAGAATGTTGACTGTTCGACAACATGAAGACTGCAATCTCGACTTAGAATAATCAAACGCCCATCACGAGTCACATGGGCACCCCCACCAGGTAGAATAGTTGTGATATCCCCATCAAGATCTAAACCTAAAATTCCTAATAATAAACCAAAATCCCCTACACGATTAGTTACAAATGCTTTTTGACAAGCATTTGCCGCAACAGGTCGTGTAAACCAAAATCCTATTAATAGATAGGAGAAAAGAGATATTGGTTCGATTCCAATTCATGATTCCACTCCAGTTTTTGACTCATTCACATTTCTATTGAAATGAAATGAACCATTCATTATAGGCTAGAATACGCCAGGAAATGTTAATATGCCTCAAGATGAAGAGAGTGAAACAAATCCTGAAACTTCTGATCTTGATCTTACGATTGCAGTCAGGAAAGGGGAAAAAGATCCTGTACCTAACTCCCTTTGAACTACTATATATCCTATCCAAAATTTTCATCCTCCTAAAAGGCATTTATATCCACTTGTAATTCGGTATCCATACCAAAGACTAGAAGGGAAGCCATGTGTGCCCCTCACTGGAAGAGGGCGATGATGGAGGAGACGAGTGCACTTGAGAAGAATGAGACATGGGAGATTGTTGATTTACTTCCTGGAAATTGCCTTTCTTCGCTATGTAAATAAACGGCCAGAGAAAGAAGTGCCATAACCATACCTTTCCCCAATGAAAGTTAGGATAAAACCTGCTTTCATTCAAAACTAACTCACTCTAAGGAAAAGAGAGCTTTGCAAAAGTTTAAAAAGGAATTAAGTGAGCTCTCGCCTAAGAGAAGAGTTTAATAAAGCGGAGAGGGATTTTCCAACAATAAAAAAGCTTTTCTCCCCAACCAAGGTGATAGACCACCTTATGGCCGATGTGATTACCAGCCAAAGGGAAAAAAGATGGGGTTGAATGCGACTCTACCAATACCAATCTCCTCTGGAGCAAGGAAAAGCAACCCTGCCTGGTATCGGTAATGATTAACATATTTTATTTTGAGAGAGAGGGGAACCCTTACTTAAGAACAGAGAGTGGCCGAGAAAAAAAGCAAGGCAAGGTATAAAGGAGAAGTACTCAGCCCCATGCAGACGTAGACTCCCATGGCTTTCTTGGAAAAGAGGCGAGTATCCCTCTCTTTCAATTGATTTGATCACCTCCCTTCACTAGTTAGAGTTGTGTTCTTCCTGAGAAGCTTGCATGCTTTGTTGGTAGAGCTACTTCTTCTTACTGGATGCCCGATGCCCACCAAAGCACAGACTCTACTCAGCCACTACTGGACTAGTCTACGGGCTGGTGAGATTATTCCACTACAGATTGATGGACTTACTAATTTGCTGGCTGATTCAAGGAGTTAAGACTAGCAAACCCTTCAGAAGGATATTCTACTGATAGTTAACTTATATTTGAATAAATTGGGTGAAAGGATGCGCCAAGGGCACTCTTGGCAGGAGCTCGCCCACAAAATTCACGAGGGCTCTCAAGACAAGGAGTTCCTTCTTTCCATTTTATCTGACATTATTTCTAATGGAACTTCAAGCGAATGGGTCTTGATGTCTTTGCAAATCCTGAAAGATTAGACTTTTCCTCTTTTATAAATGAAGAAGAGGAAATCGCATTATGTAATTGATTTCTCATTTTTCGGATCTGATTGTAACAATGGAGAAGTAGGAAGACTTTGGTGATTCATAATAGAAGGAGGTATCTAGAATATCTATATCCAGGATGGACATAAAAGATGAATAATGAAAGATGAGGAAGAGTATACTCTGTAGTGAGATAGAAGTTCCCTTCAACATAGGTCATCAAAAGGATCTCGGACGCCCATCAAAGTATGAAAGCCAGGATCTTTCAGAAAACGGATTCCTATTCAAAGAGTGCATAACTGCATGGATAAGCTCACACTAACCCGTCAATTTGGGATCCAAATTAGAGATTTTCCTTGGGAGGTATCAGGAAGGATT
>JAABOM020000002.1:10800392-10845673 GCA_011800125.2 Solanum clarkiae
GACAGTATGTAAATAAGGTAAACTAACACATGATATAACAGGTAATGAGAAAACATGAAACGCCTAACCCTACCATTGGCCTGCTACTCTATGAAAAAAAGGAGGGCAGGAAATTAAAGATAGCCCAAAGTCAGCAAAAATCATATTCCAATGTTAGGAAGAGGGATATTGAATTTAATATGGATGACTAGTGAAGGGTGTAATACATATTGGCAAGAAGCAGAAATTGAGTTCAAAGATATGTGGGACCTATATGATTTTGGAATGGATTGCTAAAGTATCTTATTGTCACCACTAGACTTTATAGGTCATGATAGTGCCTATTTTACCTCCTAATAAGCAAGCCTAGCCCTATCTCTAAATAGCTAGTAATAAGAATAGCAGAATAGTTTAAGCATAATAACCATAAGATTAAGCTACTACTAGGCACACATAACCACAACAACAAAAAAATACCCCCTCTCAGTACCTATAAGTCACTTGTACAGATCTATTATAAACACGATACAACAACTAACGATAATACATCTCTAAATACATATTCAGAACCCAAAATACCATACAAGTCAAGTCTCAAATCACAAAAGACATCCAAAAATATAGAAGGAGACCGGAAGGAACAACAGTTGTCCAATGCTAACCACTAGTCTCCAAATATGGCTATCATCGAGAGAATCACTACTGCTGGCTCAAGATAGAATCTATACCACAAAAGAGATGCAAAAATATAGGGATGAGTACTAAGGATATGGTACCCAATAGGGTTCATAGGCCTATTGAGTAAGAATAGTAAATAAAGCAGGGAAACATCAAATATAACTCCACAAGCAAATAATCAACAGTACTTAGTCTACTGAAGATGATGATAACCAAGGATTGGATGGTTGGGCTGTAATGTAAGTGGGTGTATGTCACAGTCGAAGTCTAGGGCCTAGATGCGACTGGCAAATAGGGCACCCGAAGGAACCCCAAATAAGCCTCATAGCATATCATTATACATCCTTAGTCACGGAAGCCATTAAATTGACAATAAAAGATAAGCATAAACAAGGGGAAATTGGGACCAAGGGAACCTCTTTCATATCATAAGCGACAAGAGTCAATAGAGTCGAGGCTCATAACCTAGATACATCATATGTCCAATAATACCTCTACTACATAAAGATAAAAGTGGGGGCCAAGACAACGCAACCGGGCTCACCCTCATAATCAAAAGAGAGAAAGTCTTAATACATAGCAAGATATCATAAGTAACATCCCCGGAATAGAGCACTCACCAACAAGCTTGAGCAAATTCATACTAACCACGTGGAAGAGGATGGTCAGGTGGGGCTCCGGTTCCTACATGGTGACATCATGTAGGCATAGAGTATGTGTTAGTATGTTTGAATGTACTAAGTATGTGGGATGTATTACTAGCAAGGGATATGCAACATAATCGAAATGCATAGTCATAATCAAAGGATAGGTATAACGTCAATATGACATGCATGCTCAATACTTATGGTAAAACATGTTAGTAAATCATTATCAAGGAATATAAACTCAATATGGGAAACATACCAAAACCCCTTTGTACCAACCATCAAGAAATGGGCCAAATGGCCCTTACTAATGTCACGACATAAGCCTAGGTCCTAGACGTGACACGGCACAAGGGGAACCCGAAGGGACCCCAAGTAAGCCTCTTAGAACATCATTACACATCCTTGATTGCGGAAGCAATAAAGCAAGCATCAAGAGATAAAAATGGGGAAATCGGGGCTAAGGGAAAGCACTTCCATAACATAGACATCAAAAACAATAGAGTTAAGGTTCTTAGCATAGATACATAATATGTCTAACAAACACCTCTAATACATAGATAAGAGCAAGGGTCAAGACAAAGTAACCGGGCTCACCCTCAAAGTTAAAATAGACAATAAAGAAGAATGTCTCAATACATAGCAACAAAACATAAAATAAGGTCTCCAAAGGGAAGGACTTACCAGCTAGCTTGAATAGCACCGAACTACAAACGTGGAGGAGGAGGATGATCAACTTGGGCACCGATTCCTACATGATGACATCATATAGGCATAGAGTATGTGTTAGTATGTTTGAATGTCCTAAGTATTTAGGGTGCAATGAAAACAAGAATTAAGAATCATAATCAAAATGCATAACAATAGGCAATAGGCATACTATAATAATATGACATGAATGATCAATGCATAAGTAAAACATGATTAAATAACTCATGCTCATATAGGACAGCATATGTGTAGAAGAGACTAAGCTAGAGTTCTAAATATACAATGCTTTGGTAGATTAGTGATGATGCCTCCCCATCACTTAGGTGGATGAGTACTAACCCTCATCTAGGTTGGTGATAATGTTGCCCCATCACAAAGCTGGAGAAGTACAACCCCTTCCCTAGGTTGATGAGTATAAACCCCCATCTAGGTTAGTAATGATTCTGCCCGATCCCTAGGTGGAGAAGTACAAACTCTTCCCTAGGTTGATGAGTACAAACCCCAGACTAGGTTATCCGGGTTCTTAGTCCCCCTGGATTGGGAATGGTCTAATGCAACACTTTATATAGAAATTATCATATACATAAACATATTTCATCATCATATAGTCAATCATATTATATCTCATGCTTTGGACCTTCAACTCCTCAAGAAATCACATCCAGACATTTTATCAAATACTTAGAGGCTGTGAAATGGTAGTATAAAATCATACAATTTAGAGATGAAATCATGCAAGAAAATCTATTGTCAAAACATCAATCAGCACCTTGTAACAACCCCCAAGCAATATACATCAAAACTCTTTCTTAAATCATACAATTTATCAAAGATTTATAGCTCAAAACATAGCAAAACAGTCACAACTTTACATAGATTTAACATAGTGTGCAGTGAACTTCATAATAAGAAAGACCCATTTGTAAATCAACTTTAAATGAATCAATTTGAGTAAAAGGAGGCTTAGGTATCACGGGGGAAAGGAACCCATGAAAGAACTCACATATCTTAGCTTGGAGATGAACTTGGTGAAGATTGAAGATGGAGGATTGAAGCTTTAAGAAGAACCTTGAAGGAAAATCTCAGTTTGCGATGATGGTTTGGGACTTGAATTTGGGAGTGAAAATATGGCTATGTGTTTTGAGTGAGTATCGGGCAATGTTTAGGATGATATGAGGGTGAAATAAGGCTAAGTATCAGTAAAAAACACGTTTGGAAAGACGTAGGTCCAAGACCCCAAATCCTTGGACTGAGATAGAAATCACTAGTAGCAAAATACATAAGTCCACGATGCGGGCGTGTCGCGGAGGACAAATTAACACATGTCTGCAACAGTTGCACGTCGCGGTGCTATCGCAGATCCTCTCTAGAAATTGAAATTTTGAAAATTTAAATTTGTGATTCGATTTCCCTAAAATCGGGGTTAGACCTTCTCCCCCTAATTTTGACCCCCTGAACAAGAATATGAAGTCGGATTTTCGAAATAACAAATGGATTTTGAGATATATGTAATTTAAAATTTTTGGCATTCCGAGGCACGTTTTCAGGCACATTTTCAGGCACATTTTGGGGTCATTTCAATATCTCCCCTTGGGAACATTCATTCCTGAATGTAAAAGAGACGTACAAGACAAGAATATGAACAAACTAGCCCCAACAAGAATGCAACATCACATTTAAAACACCATTTTCAAAATCTCAATATAAGTGTAAAATCACCATAACTTGTCAACTTAAACATGAATGCATATAAATGACATAGGGGCTGAAACATAAGATTTGAAATCACATAGGGGACTTAGAATTAGTAACTTAGGATTTAGTGGAATGGAAAAGATAAGAATACCACTTCTGCATGTCCGCTTTGGCCTCCTAAGTCGCACTATCAATTTGTTGGTTCCTCCAAAGGACCTTAACGTATGCTACCTCCTTGTTCCTCAATCTTTTCACTTGCCTATCTAGGATCTGAACCAAAATCTCCTCATAGGACAACTTATCCTCAACAACACCCACAACTCAAGGCGCACAACAGCATTAGGATCACCAACATATTTCCCCAACATAGAGACATGAAACACCGGATGAACCAAATTCATTTCACTAGGAAATGTCAACTCATAAGCTACCTTGTCAACCCTCTCTATCACCTCATATGGATTACCATATGTTGGAATTAACTTTTTACCAAACTGGACCATACCTTTCATTGGAGAAACCTTCAAATAGGCCCAATCACCAACTTTGAATTCAAGGTCTTTTCTTCTCACATTGGCATAAGATTTTTGATGAATTTGGGTTGTTCTCAACCTTTACCTAATCATCTTAACCTTCTGAAGAGTCTCCAACCAGATTCGGTCCCAATAAATCCACCTCTCTAACCTCAAACCAACCAACCGGTGATCTACAACGTCTCTCATAGAGAGTCGCAAAAGGAGCCATACCGATGCTAGGGTGGTAACTATTGTTGTAGTCAAACTCAATCAAAGGGAGATGATCATCCCAACTACCCTTTAACTCCAATACACATGCCCTAAGAATATCTTCAAGGCTTTGAAGCATCCTTTCGACTTGGCCATCCGTTTGAGGGTGAAAGGTCGTACTAAGGTGAACTTTTGTACCAAGACCCCTTTGGAAAGACCTCCAAAAGTGTGAAGTGAATTTGTGAACCACGATCCAATATAATGGACAAAGGAACACCATGCAACCTCACTATCTCATGGATGTACAACCTTGCATATTCTTCAGCCCCACACGTGGTCTTAACAGGTAGAAAGTGAGCCGATTTCATAATCCTATCAACCACTACCCAAATGGAATCAAAACCACTTCTAGTATTGGGCTACCCAACCAGAAAATCCATATTAATCACCTCCCACTTCCAAGTGGGAATCTCTATGTCTTGGGTTAGTCCACCCATCCTTTGATGTTCAGCTTAACTGGAAACGAATTTGGTAGTGTCCCTCTTCATGCCTCCCCACCAATACATGTCCCTCAAGTCTCTATACATTTTTGTAGAAGCAGGGTGGATAGTATTAGAAGAATTATGGGCCTCATCAAGGATCTTCTCCCTCAAACCATTAACACATGGCACAAACAACCTACCTTGGTACCTATGGGCACCATCTCCCCCTAGGGAGAAAACCTCTACTTTGCGCTCTTTCACCAAGCCTTTAATTGAAGCAAGGAAGAGTCAAGATCTTGTTTTGCTATCACCTCATCAACCAAGGAAGATTTGGAACCATCAACAACAATAACACTATCACCCACTTCTTCCAACCTAACCCTCAATTTAGCCAACCTATGTACCCCTCTAGCCATCTCACTATCACCACCATCAACATGGGTTAGGCTACCCATAGACAACCTACTCAATGCATCCACCAACATGTTTGCCTTACCTGGATGATAATGCACACTCATATCATAATCTTTGAGAAGTTCTAGGCATCTTATTTCTGTCAAGTTGAGATCTATTTTAGTGAATACATATTGGAGGCTCTTGTGGTCAGAGAAGACATCAACATGCACCTAATGCAAATAATGAAGCCAAATCTTTAATGCAAACACGGCAGCCAATTCAAGATCATGGGTGGGGTAGTTCCTTTCATGCACTTTGAGTTGTCTAGAAGCATAGGCTATGACCTTACCATTTTGCATTAGCACAAAACCCAAACCAACTCTAGATGCATCACAATACACAATAAAACCCTCAAGCCCATTCGGTAGTGACAAAATAGGAGCGGACAGAAGCCTATCCTTCAATGTTTGGAAGCTTCTCTCACATTCATCGGTCCACACAAACTTAACCTTCTTTTGAGTCAATTTGGTCATAGGGGAAGCAATGGAGGAGAACCCATTCACAATTCTTCTATAGTAACCCGCAAGGCCTAAGAAGCTCCTGAATATTCGTGGGGTCAATGGTCTATGTCAATTTCTAATCACATTGGTCTTCTTAGGATCCACTTTAATACCATACCGCAATACAACATGACCCAAGAATGCAAACTCCTTCAACCAAAACTTACACTTGTCATATTTGGCATACAATGTCTTCTCCCTCAATTTTGCAACAAACCCTCAAATGACCCATATGCTCCTCCCTACTATGTGAGTAGATCAAAATATCATCAATGAAGACTGCAACACAGGAATCAAGGTAGGGTTTGGAGACCCTACTCATTAGGTCCATGAAGATGTCTGGTACATTAGCCAACCCAAACGATCTCACAACAAACTCATAATGCCTATATCTAGTTCAAAAAGCCGTCTTGGGTATATCACACTCCCTCACCCTCACTTGATGATACCTGGACTGAAGATCAATCTTAGAGAAGAAGCTACCCTCTTGAAATTGGTCAAACAAGTCATCAATTCTTGGAAGAGGATATCTATTCTTTATAGTGACCTTATTGAGTTGTCGATAGCCAATACACATCCTAAGTGACCCATCCTTATTTTTCACAAACAACATCGGGGCACGCCAAGGTGATTGACTAGGTCTAATAAATCCCTCTTCCAACAAATCTTTCAATTGTTCCTTCAACTACACCGAGGCCATATGGTAAGGGGGAATGGAGGTAGGTTGAGTATTGAGAAG
The DNA here is from genome assembly GCA_011800125.2 of Solanum clarkiae. Lineage (NCBI taxonomy): Eukaryota > Viridiplantae > Streptophyta > Magnoliopsida > Solanales > Solanaceae > Solanum > Solanum clarkiae. Next base: position 10,807,005 of record JAABOM020000002.1, read on the forward strand.
GAGATATGTGACAAAATCTATCTCTGTTTCGGGAGGGACACCGGGAAGGTCATTAAGAAGACATCAAGAAAATCATTTACAATCGGAACTGACTCTATGGAAGGGACTTCCAACTCCACATCTTTATCCTTTACAAGATAGTAAAGACACCCCTTAGAGATCAACTTACGGCCTTTAATGTGTGAAATGAATCTACCTTTGACCACCACATTGACTCTTCCACTCAAGGACGGGTTCATTTGGGAATTCAAACTTGACCCTACGGGTTCTACAATCAATAGAAGCATAGTAGGCATGCAACTAATCCATCCCAAGAATGACATCAAAATCAACCATGTCTAATTCAACAAGATCACAGACAATAACTGATACAAAATGTAAATAGAACAACTCCTATAAACTTTCCTAGCAACAATAGAGGCACCAATAGGAGTAGATAATTTATATGACTCATGCAACAATTCGGGGAAAACATGAAACTTTTTAGCAACAAAAGGCGTAACAAGGGAAAGAGCGACACCCAGATCAATCAAAGCATATACATCAAAGTCAAAGAAATTCAACATACTGGTAACAGCATCGGGGAACTCACCAAGCCCTTGCCTCCCATGTAAATCATAAAATTGATTGTGCCTTGGGGCACCACCTTGAGGACTACCACTTCCCATTGGGAACGCATTAGCACCCCGGACCTTGCCACGGTTTCTACGACAATCTACCATCTTGTGCCCAAACTCCCCACAACCAAAGCATACATTAGAATCTTTCAAAAAAGGACCTCTATGACTCTTACTACATGTAGGATACACGTCAATGGGAGCCACAACACCAACACCTTAAGGCCTAGGGAGGTCATTGGAAAATCCCCTGTTAGTAGTAAGATGAGACACTTGGCCTTGATGGAAATGGACACCCCTTGGGAACTTACCCCTAAGATGGGCCATCTTGGCCTCATACCCCTTCTCTTTCTCAATTTCTCCTCCTCTATTTGCTCGGCGTAGTCATCAACTGAGACAAGTCCATGTCACTAATTAGCATGGCAGACCGACATTCTTCACTTACCAAGTCGGAGACCCCCATCAGAAACTTGTTCATTCTAGATCTAGGATCGGCCACCAAATGAAGAGTATACTATGAAAGTTAATTAAACTTGAGGGCATACTCCCTGATATTCATAGCACCTTGTTTCAAGTTCATAAAATCTACAACTTTTCTTCCCTAGGCTCAAGAGGGAAAAATGATTAAGGAAGGACAATTTCAACTCCTCCCAAAGCACCATATTACCAATCCCCTTCTCACCCTTCCATTGATCATACCATATTTGAGTTACTCCTTTGAGTTGGTACGCTGCCAATTATGCCTTTTCAATTGGCCCAACACCCATGATATTAAATATTTTGTAGACCTCATGAATGAACACTTGTGGATCTTGATCCACCTTTGACATATAGAACACCATAGGTTTCATCCTTGTTAAGTCTCTTACCCTAGCTCCTGGGGTAGTAGCATAAGGGGCTTGGGCCACTTGATTGACTTGGTTGGCCACAACTTGGGCAAGCATGGTGAGAGCATCTGGGAACTCACCATTGTTAGGTTTTTCCTGGGGAGTTTGGGCCCGTCTTCCTCTAGTGTTTGGCTTGATCTAGCATAGCAAATAACAGTGGTAGGGGGAAAAACTTACCAAAACTCTATGGCATGACTTAGAAAATAAAGAAGAAAAACATTTCCTAAAACGTCTCATAGCCTCCTATTCATAGTCATGCACACATCACAACCATGAATAGGACTCTAATCGACACGGTGGGTTGGACTCTGAGGATCTATCAACCTAGTTCTCTAATACAAAGTTTGCCATGACCCAGGCCTAGGGCCTAGTTGTGACATGGTGCAAGGGGAACTCGAAGGGACCCCAAGCAAGCCTCTTAGAACATCATTACACATCCTTGGTCGCAGAAGCAATACAGCAAGCATCAAGAATAAAAGTAGGGAAATTAGGGCTAAGATAAAGCATTTCGATATCATAGACATCAAAAACAATAGATTCAAAGCTCTTAGCATAGATACATAATATGTCAAACAAACACCTCTAATACATGAATAAGAGCGGGGGCAAGACAAAGTAACCGGGCTCACCCTCATTGTTAAAATAGACAATAAATAAGAATGTCTCTAAACATAACAAGAGATGATAAACCAAGGTCCCTGAAGCAGAGGACTCACCAACTAGCTTGAATAGCACCGAACTAGCCACATGAAAGAGGAGGATGATCAACTTGGACACTGGTTCCTACATGGTGATATAATGTAGGCATAGAATATGCATTAGTAGATTTGAATGTACTAAGTATGCACCATGCAATGCAAATAAGAATTAAGCATCATAATCAAAATGCCTAACAATAGGCAATAGGCATACTATAATAATATGACATGAATGATCAGTGCATAAGTAAAACATGCTTAAGTAACTCACGCTCATATAGGATATCATATGTGTATAAGAGACCAAGCTAGATTTCCAAACGTACAACCCTTTGGAAGGTTAGTGATGATGTCACCTCATCACTTAGGTGGATGAGTACTAACCCTCATCTAGGTTGGTGATAGTGTCGCCCCATCACCAAGGTGGAGAAGTACAAACCCTTCCCTAGGTTGATGAGTACAAATCCCTATCTATGTTAGTAATGATGCCACCCCATCACTAGGTAGAAAAGTCCAAACCCTTCCCTAGGTTGGTTAGTACAAACACCCATCTAGGTTATCCGGGTTCTTAGTCCCCCCGGATTGGGCATAGTCTAATGCAACACTTTATATAGAACTTATCATATACATATGCTAATTTCATTATCATATAGTCAATCATATCATATATCATGCTTTGGACCTCAACTCCTCAAGAAATCACATCTGGACATTTTATCAAACACTTAGAGGGTGTGAAATGGTAGTATAAAACCATCCAATTTAGAGATAAAATCATGCAAGAAAATCAATTGTAAAACTATCAATCAATGCCTTGTAACACCACCAAGCAATATACATCAAAATCCTTTCTCATATCTTACGATTGATCAAAGATTTATAGCCCAAACACAGCGAAATAGTCACAACTTTACATTGCTTTAACATAATGTACAGTGAACTTCATAATAAGCAAGACCCATTTGTAAATCAACATTAAATCATGCAATTTGAGTAAAAGGATGCTTGGGTATCATGGGTGAAAGTAACACATGAAAGAAACCCACATACCTTAGCTTGGAGATGAACTTGGTGAAGATTGGAGATGGAGGCTTGAAGCTTGAAGAAGAACCTTGAAGAAAAACTTTAGTTTAGGATAAGGGTTTGGGACTTGAATTTGGGAGTGAAAATATAGCTCAATGTTTGAGTGAGTATTATGAAATGTTTAGGATGATATGAGGGTGAAATAAGGCTCAATATATGTATAAAACACATTTGGGAACACTTAGGCCCAAGACCTCAAAGCCTTGGACCAAGATAGAAATCAGCGGCAACAAAATACACAGGTCTGCGATGAGGATCTGTCACGGAGGCCGAATTAACAAATATCGGCGAATGCTGCATGTCGCAGTATTGTCCTGGATCGTCTATAGAAATTGAAATTTTAGAAATTTGAAATTATGATTTGATTGCTCTAAAATCAGGGTTCGACCCTTTTCCCCCTAATTTGACCCCCTAAAGAAGAATATGAAGTCGGATTTTTGAAATAACAAATGGATTTTGAGATATATGGAATTTAAAATTTTGGGTATTCCAAGGCACATATGCGGGCACTTTTTGGGGTCGTTTCAACTCACCTTATGGTATAACCTTTTTCGAGAGAGTTATCAATACCCCTACCATTTGACATGGTGTTTTTGGTAGGTCATATAAGATGTCCCCTACTTTACGATATCATCTTTTGGCTAGGAAACGCATTCTATCTTATGGTATGGCCTTTTGAATAGAATGTCCATACCTAACCATATGATCTTTTTGGTGGGAACCTTTAATTTCAACATTATAGCATCGCCTTTTCGGTGGGATGTCCATACCTTATGATATAATCTTTTCGATATGCATAATTGGCTATTCTACCTTATGGCATGGTCTTTTCTGTAGGGTGTCGATACCTTACATTATGATCTTTTGGTAGGGATCGATAAACGCTCTACCTTAAGGCATGACCTTTTCGGTAGGAATGATTAACCATTCTACCTTACGACATGGCCTTTTCGGTAGGAATTATAGAACTAGCTCATCAAACCATTACATTTCAATCATCAAAAAAGAACTCCTCATTTTCCCAAGAACACAACAAACATAAGAACCCAATAATTTACATGCAACCCTGTAGGTACCTTCCCATGAAACAACTCATATAGAAATCCCTGTCATCATCATGAAGCCATCATATAATCGCCACAACACCATTCAACTCATAAGACATGCATTGGGCCTTCAATTCCTCAAGAAACCCTAGTCAGACATTTTATCAAACACTTGGTGGGTGTGTATTACTAGTATAAAACCATGAAATATAGAGATAAAATCATGCAAGAAAATCTATTGTAAAACCAACAATCAACACCTTGCAACACCCTCAAGAAATATACATCAAAAACTCTCATCAAATCTTACAATAGATCCAAGATTTATAACTCAAAACATAGCAAAACAATCACAACTTTACATAGCTTTTACATAGTGTCCAATGAATTTCATAATACGCAAGACCTATTTTTAAATCAACTTTAAATCATGCAATTTGAGTAAAAGGAGGCTTGGGTATCATGGGTGAAAGGAACCCATGAAAAAAACCAACAAACCTTATATTTTGGAGAAACCTTGAAGAAGTTTTAAGATAGAGACTTGAAGCTTAGTTGAATTCCCTAAGATCCAGAGGGGGTTTTTGGTGATTGAGTTTTGCGAGAAATATAAGACTAAGTGTTTTAGTAAGTACTGAGAAATGTCTAGAATGATATGAGGGTGAAAATGGTTAAGTATAAGTATTTTCACGTGTGGGAATATTTTGGCCCAAGACTTAAAAGTCTTGGACCGAATTAAAAAAAATACACAGAAAAAAGAACACTAGCGCGTTGCGCCAGCATTCTAGAAATCACATTTTGCAATTTTGAGATTTTGATACGATTGCACTAAAATCAGGGTTAGACCATTTTCCCCCTAAATTTGACCCTTGACCAAGAATATGAAGTCGGATTTATGAAATAACACACGGATTTTTAGATATATGGAAACTAAAATTTTGGGCATTCCGAGGCATATTTTCGGGCTCTTTTTAGGGTCGTTTCAATGTCTTCCCCTTGGGAACATTCGTCCCCGAATATAAAAGAGATGTACAGGAAAAGACTAATCATAAACAAATCAGTCCCAACAAGAATGCAACATTACATTTAAACACCATTTTCAAAATCTTAATGTAAATGAAAAATCATCATAAACTTGCCAACTTAAGCATGAATGCATATGAATGACATGGGGGCTGAAACATAAGGCTTGGAAGCATGAAAGGACTACACATATCATCATAAGCTCGAATAGGAATGAAAGAGGTATAGATGTCATTTCGTCATGCCCCCTCTGGCTCCCCGAGAGATACGTTCTATTTGACAATTCTTTCAATGAAATCCATCACACCACCAATCCTTGAAAGCCACCACAACACTTAGATAACCACGAACCACCTAGTCATAGTCACATGGAAATCGAATAGCCATATCCACATCCATAAGCCATTCCCAATCCTTAAGCAACCTTACTAATCTCACTCTACATTCTACAAAGACTCACAATCCCAAGCTCATTTGTCAACCTCAAACCCACCTAGTCCACTTTGGTACCATAAACAACCATCTCCCCCTAGGGAGACAACCTTCACTCTACCATCTCTTCGCCCAACACATCCAACCCTAATAAGACGAAATCAAGGCCTTGCTTAACCTAGATCACTCCAACCAAAGAAGATTTGGAACCATCAAGAATACTACACCACTATGTTCAACTTCCTCCAACCTAATCCCTCAATCTAGCCAAACAATAGACCCCTCAAGTTACCTCTTTGCCACCATCATCAACACATGCTAGGCTACTTAGAGCATCAACCTTGAAGACGGGAGTAAAAAATATGGCTAAGTGTTTGAGTGAGTATTGGGGAATGTTTTGGATGATATGAGGGTGAAATAAGGCTAAGTATAGGAAAAAATACGTTTGGAAACACTTAGGCCTAAGACACTAAAGTCTTGACGCAGACCTGTCATAGAGGTCAAATTAACATATGTCGGTAACAACTGCACGTCGTGGTGTCGTCGCAGATCGTCTCTAGAAATTGAAATTTTGGAAATTTAAAATTATGATTCGATTTCTCTAAAATTGGGGTTAGATACCTTTCCCTCTAATTTTGATCCCCTGAACAAGAATATGAAGTGGGATTTTTAAAATAACACAAGGATTTTGAGATATATGGAAATTAAAATTTTGGGCGCTTTTTGGGGTCGTTTCAATATTTCTCCGTTGGATACATTCATCTCCGAATGTAAAAGAGACGTATAAGGCAAGAGTGATTATAAACAAATCATCCCCAACAAGAATGCAATATTACATTTAAAACACCATTTTCAAAATCTCAACATAAGTATAAAATCATCATAAACTTGCCAACTTAAACATGAATGCATATGAATGACATGGGGCTGAAACATATGACTTGGAATCATAGAAAAGGGACTTTACATGTCATCATAATCTTGAATAAAATGAAGGTAATACGAATATTACTTCTCTATGCCCGCACCGGCTCTCCGAGGAACATAAACGAGTACACAACTCTTCCAAAGGGCCTTGATGAACATAACACCATTACCAATCAATTTCTCCACTCATCCATCCAACACCTCCATCAGGACCTCCTTCTAAGACAACTCATCCATCCAACACCTCCATCAGGACCTCCTTCTAAGACAACTCATCCTCCACCTCACCCATAACTTCAAAGAGCTCTAGAGCACTAAAGTCACCAACACGTCCCCTCAACCTAGAAGCATAACAAATCGGATAAACCATACCCCTGCCATAGGCAATTCCCAAACTCAAGTAACCTCACCAACCTCCCTCTTCACACTTATAAGGACTCACAATCCTCAACTCAATTGGCAACCTTAAATACATCTAACCCACTTGGTACCATAACCACCATCTCCCCCTTGGGATATAACCTCCATTCTCTCATCGTTTCAACAAAAAACTTCCAACTCTAATAAGGCGGGACAAGTCCTTGCTTAAACTAGACCACTCTAACCAAAGAAGATTTGGAACCATCAAATATATTACACCACCATGCTCAACTTCCTTCAACCTAATCCCTCAATCCAGCCAAACAATAGACCTCTCAATTCACCTCTTTGCCACCATCTCCAACACACGCTAGGCTACCTAGGGCAGCGACCACAATATTAGGCTTACCGGGAAAATGATGCACATCCATATCATGACCCTTAAAGAATTCTAGCCACTTTCTTGTTATCCTTCATTCACACCTACCATATTTAGCAAACAATCTCCCATCATCCAAGACTTGCACACTACCCACAAAAGATTCATAATCTCTAATGAAATCCATACTTCAACACTAAAGGCCACCACAAGCATAACAAGGTAGGGACTAAAGACCCTATTCATGAAACCCACAAACGTAGCCAATGCATAATTCAACCAAACAACTCCACTACTGCCAACTCCAACTGGTCATAAGACCAAACCTAATGCAATATGAGCATGGATCAACACTTATGGACTTTCTAGCCATCAAAAGAATAAAGAAAGAAACAATGACACATGGGCCCCAATAATGCACACATATAAAAGTCAAGGAAACTTCAACATCCCGATAGAAACATTGAGCGCCTTATCTACCAATTGCCTTCTTTGAGGAGCATAGAATCGATTATGTCTTGAAGCATCCCCTTGATCAATCTCACCATCTCTACCCTTTTTGCACCTAAGACGACAATTTATTATCTTATGACCCTCCTCTCCACAACTATAACAAGCATTGGTCTTCCTCAAACATAGCCCTCCATGGTACCTTCCAAACCTTGTACACTTAGGATTAGTTCTCCCATCATAGCCACCTTTGCCCCTTGAGTTAGTCACCCCATCAATAGCCATCCTATTATTTGAAGCACCACCGGCCTCTAGATCTTGGGAGACACCATCAAATCGAGCCTTCTTGGCCTCATCACCTCTTATTTTCCTCAACTTCTCCCCCTCTATTTACTCAGCATAAGTCATCAAGTGGGACAAGTCCATGTCACTAAATTGCAAGGCGGACCAGCATTCTTCAATCACCAAGTCGGAGACCCCTATCACAAACTTATTCATCCTAGATCTAGGTTCAGTCACCAAATAAGGAGCGTACTTCAAGAGTTAAATAAACTTGAGGGAATACTCCCTCACACTCATAGCACCTTGCTTCAAGTCCAAGAACTCTACCAGCTTAGCTTCTCTAAGCTCAAGAGGGAAAAATCGATTAAAGAAATCCCATTTGAACTCCTCCCAAAACATCACAGAACCATTTCTCTTCTCCCCCTTCCATTGATTATACCATATTTGGGCTACCCCTTTGATTTGGTACATCTCCAAGTTCGCCTTTTCATTCGTCCCAACACCCATGACATTCAAGATATTATAGACCTCATCAATGAACTGTTGTGGATCTTCATCCACCTTTGACCCATAGAACACTGGAGGATTCATTCTCATGAAGTCCTTTACCCTAGCTCCTGGGGTAGCAGCATGATAGGCTTGGGCCCCTTGGTTGATTTGGTTGGCCACCACTTGGACAAGCATAGTAAGAGCATCCCGGAGTTCACTATTGGTAGGTTTCTCCTCAGGAGTTCGGGCCCTTCTTCCTTGAGTGTTAGGCATGATCTAGGATAGCAAGGAACAATCGCTAAGGGGAAAAACTTACTATAACTCTATAGTACGACTTAGAACATGAAGAAGGAAAACATTTCCTAAAACGTCTCATAGCCTCCTACTCATAGTTGTGGTGCACAACACAACCATAAATAAGATTCTAATAGGTGCGGTGTGTTGGACTCCAAGGATCTATCAACCTAGTGCTCTGATAGCATCTTTGTCATGACCCAAGCCTCGAGCCTAGACATGACTGGCGAATGGGTAACCCGGAGGAACCCCAAACAAGCCTCATAGCATATCATTACATATCCTTGGTCGCGGAAGCCATATAAAACAACATAAGAGACATAAACAAGGGGAATTAAGACTAAAGGAGAGAGACTAATACTTAAGTAATTTGCAAACATTTAGAAAATAAGGGCAAGGAACTAAGGGGAAAAGCTTGCATAACATCATAATCAAGAGACAAAAGAGTCAAAGCTCATATCATAGATACATAGCGTGTCCAACACCTCTACAACATAAATAAGAGAGGGGGCCAAGACAAAGCAACCGGGCATACCCTCATAGTCAAGGTAAAAAATAAAGAAGAGTGTCTCAATACATAATAAGAGAAAACATGTACTAAGGTCCTCGAAGTGGAGGTTTAACCAACTAGCTTGAGTAGTGTCGATCTGGCCATGTGGAGAAGGAGGATAATCAACTTAGACACCGGTTCCTACATGGTGATATCATGTAGGCATAGAGTATGCGTTAGTACATTTGAATGTACTAAGTATGTGGGATGCAATGTAACGAGAGATAGACATCATAGCCAAAATGCATAAACGTAGGCAATGGATAGACTATCAATATTACATGTATGAAAGATGCTTGAAGTAAAACATGTTAGTGAATCATATGCTAATATAGAATTAGAGCATCCATAGGAATGGACCATCATCATAGACCAAGTGAGCTACTTTCCAACTCCTATGCACACCATTCCTTGAATGGTGATTGAGGCTTCATACCCCCTCAACAAGGCAACTGGAACTTGACACCCCCTCATCAAGGTGATTGAGGCTTCGTATCCCCCTAACAAGGCAACCGAGGCTTAACACCCCCTCGCCAAAGTGATTGAGACTTAGCGCCCTCTCAATAAGATGATTGAGGTTTGGCACACCCTCAACATGGTGATTTACTTGCAACATCATAGATACCTTTCATGAATTTAATACATATATAATATACTTTCATCATTACAAGATAATCATATACCTACATTTTCTCTCATAATTATACATCATATGCATACCATCGATTCATCACTATGCCATCATTGTTTCATCATCATATAATCATCAAAACACTATTTAACTCATAAGACATGAATTGGACCTTTATTTCTTCAAGAAATCCTAGCCGGACATTTTATCAAACACTTGGCGGGTGTGTAATGCTAGTATCAAACAACAACAACAACATAACCAGTCGATTCCCACAAGTGGGGTCTGGGGAGGGTGTGATGTACGCAGACCTTACCGCTACCTCGTAGAAGTAGAGAGGCTGTTTCCCATAAACCCTCATCTAAAACCCAAAAGCAGATAAGAAACTAGATATGTCAAATCATATAGAGATGAAATCATGCAATAAAATCAATTAAAAAGCCATCAATCAATACGTTGCAACACCCTCAAGCAATATACATCAAAATTCATCATCAAATCTTAAAATAGATCCAAGATTTGTAGCTCAAAACATAGCAAAACAGTCACAACTTTACATAGCTTTAACATAGTGTGCAGTAAATTTCATAATATGCAAGACCCATTTGTAAATCAATTTTAAATAATGTAATTTGAGTAAAAGGAGGCTTGGGTATCATGAGCGAAAGGAACCCATGAAAGAAACCCATGTAAATTAGCTTGGAGATGAACTTAGTGAAGATTGGAGATGGAGACTTGAAGCTTGAAGAAGAACCTTGATGGAAAATCTTAGCTTGGGATGGGGGTTTGAGACTTGAATTTGGGAGCAAAAATACGGCTAAGTGTTTGAGTGGTATTGTGGAATGTTTTGTATGATATAAGGGTGAAATAAGGCTAAGTATAGGTAAAAACACATTCGGGAACACTTAGGCCCAAGAACCAAAAGTCTTGTACAACACAGAAATATAACTGGATAGAAATTACTTAGGTCTAGGATGTGGACCTACCGTGGAGGTCAAATTAACACATGACCGCGACAGCTGCGCGTCGCGGGTGCTGTCGTGGATCATCTCTGGAAATTGTAATTTTGGAAATTTGAAATTATGATTCGATTGCTCTAAAGTCGGGGTTAGACCCCTTTCCCCCTAATTTTGACTCCCTGAACAAAAATATAAAGTTGGATTTTTGAAATAATGCACGAATTTTGAGATATATGGAAATTAAAATTCTGGGCATTTCGAGGCACATTTTTGGGCACCTTTTGAGGTCGTTTCATTTTGGGGTTTGTTTCAGTGTAAGGCCCTATTGTCTAAGCATGTATGCTGACCAGAACCCCATAAGCTTAGTCGGTACACCCACGTAAAATAATGGGGTGAATTAGTGTAAGGTCTGGGTGTTATGTCTAGGTAGAGCTCGTGAACCAACTGTGTAGATATTATCACACCTCTAACGGAACCTCTAACTGGGACTTTAACTTGCTATGTATACTTCACTACGGACTCGTACTGAACTACTAATTGAACTCAAATCGACCCCTCTCAGATCAAACCAAGCATTCCTTTCCTTGACTCAAGCATAGGATTAGGTCAGACATGGTAGGTGGCCTGCCTTGGCTTGTAGGCCTGAACTAGACCAAAATACTCTCCATCAATGCTGATTTAATGACAACCGCTGGGATTCAAACCCAGCACTATGAGAACTCAAACTCAGTAATTTTAACTATAAAAATTCGATTTATACCTTTTAATGGAGATATACAAAGAGCAACATATCCTTAATTACTCACGGTCCTATTGGATGAACATGTAATCATATGAGAGGAAAGATCAAGCTTTTATCCATAGAGGGACTCTACCCTAGGCATCTGGGTGATGTTGTCGGTCTTCGTATGTTTAAGTCAAATCTGATGAGCTACAAGAACAATGCAAAAGGCTATCTAGTAGAAAGAATAATCAGGTTCCCAGCTCATAATAGCCTATCTGAGGCCCAACTCTACAGGCTCTAGTCTGCTAGTCCTATCTGGAAAGATCTACATGTAATGACCCGACCTAGGGCCTAGTCATCACATAATGAATGAGATACTGAAGACATCTCAGCCAAACGATCTTTAATATATTAAGCATTCATAGACATAAAAGAAAACACTTATGGAATAACAATGAGGAAAGGGTCTACGGGACCAAATTATGATGATGATGCAATATTAAAAAGAAACATCAACATTTTTCTCCAGAAAGCATACTCTAAAACATAGATGGACAGAACCGGTAACAGTCCCTTTCCACCAAATAGAAAAGACTCCATACAAAGGTAACATAGAATTTAAAAGCCTCAAAAGATCCACATATACATAAAGTCTCAAAAAGAATACCAGCTAGATTGAAAATTGTTGACTCCCAAACTAAGGGCTCACTACAACAAAAGCACTAGTCTTGAATTCCATAAAACTAGCCATAAACCGGTGGAGGAATGTCTGTCCCTACATGTTTAAATCATGCAGGAAAAGTATGTATTAGTATGTTGGAATGTACTAAGTATGTGAAATGCAATGCAAATATGAAATTGTGATGCCATCATGACGCAATGCCAACATGAAATTGTAATGCCATCATTAACTAATAAAACATATAAATATACATGAGATGTTAAAGGGTATAATTAGAGCTTAAGCATGCACATGAAATATGGCTCAATATGAATAATGATTAATGTATGAAAGGTCACATATAAAGGAATCATCTTATAGAGTCATAAACTTATGAGAGAAGACATTAACTGATATATAAGACCATGTGAGCTACTACATGAAATCCAACATAACCCCTATGGTGGCATGGGGAGACCACTTACCAAGAGGAACTCCATCACTTTTGCATGCATCTTATATAATAAAAATGGCCTATAAGTATCCATTAGTCTAGCCTACAAAGGCTCCTATCGTGGCACATAGTTAGGGGACAATGAGATTCATATCTAGTGGGGTATGCCTTAACTAATAGAATGAGCCCAATCTCAAGTTCTCGTGGTGCTAAGTCATCCCACAAAACATTTAAGACATATACTTAATCAACTTAGGACACTTAGAATCATAAGTAGCAAGTCATAAGAGTAGCTAAATTTAAGGAACCACCATGTGAAAATTGTCCTTTCATCTTAGGGACCTTCTTAAACATCTTTCAGGGCAATAGTCAACGTGCTTATATCTTTAACAAATCATAACCTTAAAACTTAGATTTAATGTCCTAATAATCCTCATAAATCATGCAAAGCTTTTTCTTGAAATTAGGTGGACTAAGCTTTCAAATTGGAACAATCATAAATCACAAAACCATGCATGAATCATGAAAATATATCCATTTAAAACATGTAAAATAACCCACACTTCATCATTAAAAAAACTCTTCATTGGGGTCATTATAAATAACTTAAGTACATATAAATACTTAGTAAAAATATCATAGGATATCATTGAGATCATTTAATAACATGATATATCATAAAATTATCATCAACATGCATATTAATTTGAGAGGACTTAAAGAAAAGGTAAAATACATTATGAAGGACTTTGTGGATGAAAGAGGACCCACAAATCAAACTCACATATCTTGGTAAGCTTGGGAAGAAGAAATTTGTTGTTGGAAGAGAAGACCCCTTGAAACCCTAGCCTACTCAGCTTGTTCTTGAAGAGAGAATGTGGTTTGCCTTATGAATTTGAGAATGAGAAAATGGTAGAATGACTAAGAGTCCTAGGGCTTTAATGTCTGATTTAGGCCCTTAGGATCCTAGATATGACATAGTATAGGAATAAGATTTGCAGTAATGACAAAATTATCCTTCATTAAAATTGTCAGAATAAAACTATGAAAGACCGATTACTGGCTATGGTATTGATCCACGGAGCATAGTCCTATCCGTCTTGTTAAACTTTTTGAATCTTCAAAAACTGTGTAGCTGACCCAAACCACAAAACTATCTTTTACGGGTGATACTATGACTTATGGATTGTGGTTAAACTCATAGAGTCCTTCCACACTTAGTCAATTTCCTTACTTTTTTAGGCTTCATCTACGAAGGGTATGTACGGGCCGTGGAATGGTTTACAGATTGTGCTGTTAATTATAGGTCACTTCCCAGAAAACTCCAAATTTCCTTTATGTTAGATACTCCTGTTTACAACCCTAACAATGGACCATCAATTAATCCATGAGTCGTCATTGAGTACATGGGTTACCCCACGCTTGGAAACATTTTTCCTTTCCTGAAGTTCATGTTTAAGGATAGACCTAAGGGTCGTAACTCCACCTATGGATCATACATAGGCCTCATAAACTGACCCCAGGTCATTTTTATTCCAATATTTTCTACACTCTTAGGCTCCTAAATTGGGGATCGTTACAATATCTTCCCCTTGAGAATATTCATTTCCGAATGTACTTAAAGGCCAACTCTAAGGAGTTAATAACCAGCTAATGGCGCAACACGCAAGCAAAAAATGCAACCTAAACATCATTTCATGAATTTTGCAAAATCCACATTCAAAATATGCCTCTAAATAGTCCATAAACATGAAAATAAGCATATGCATTAGGTAAAACTAAAATAAAGGAATTAGAGATTTTAGGAAGAATCTCTTAATACCATAGGCTTGAGCAGTGTGGAATAGAACGCTTCATTATATCTGCTTTCATTTCCCATGTAGAACCCTCAACTCGTTGATTTTTCCAAAGCACTTTGACGGATGCAACTTCCTTGTTCCTTAGCTTTTTCATTTGTTGGTCTGGAATCTCAACCAGTACCTCTTCATAGCTCAAGTCCTCTTCAAGATTCACATCATGCAAAGGAACTATGGAGCTTGGATCACCTATAAACTTCCTCAACATAAACACATGGAAAGTTGTGAGTTAAATGCATCTTATTAGGTAGGTCCAACTCATATGCCACCTTTTCTACTCTCTTAACTAATATGTAAGGCCCTATATATCTAGCGCTCAACTTTCCATTTTTATCAAATTGGATCACACCTTTCATCACAAACAGTTTCAACTAGACCTTATCACCAACTTGGAACTCAAGATCTCTTCTCCTTACATAGGAGTAGGACTTTTGGTGGTTTTGGGCCTCTTGTGACTTCTCCCTTATGGTTTTAATTTTTTCCATAGCATTCATGACAAGGTTCGATCCTAGCAATGCCACCTCGTCGACTTCAAACCTCCCTATGGGTGATCTATATTATTAACCATACAATGCCTCAAATGGTACCATTTCAGTTCTTGCATGATAACTATTGTTGTAGGAAAACTTGATAAGTAGCAAATGCTCATGCCAACTCCCTTTGAATTCCAACATCCAAGCTCTCAACATATCCTCCAAAGTATGAATAGTCCTTTCAGCTTGCCCGACGATTTAGGGATGAAAAGTGGTACTCAACTTCATTTTATTACCTAGACCCTTTTGGAAAGATCTCCGAAAATGAGAGGTGAATTGGACACCATGATCCAATATGATAGATAATGAAATCCTATGCAAGCTTACCAATTCTCGGATATATAAATTAGATGTGATCTTCAGTACTAAATGTAGTCTTGACCGGTAAGAGGTGAGCTGACTTTGACATATTATCCACTATCCCCCATATGGAGTCAAAATACTTTTTGGTCTAAGTAGGAATGTCAATGTCTTGGGATAGGCCACCCGTTCTTTGGTGCTCAGTTTTGGCTTGTTGGTAAGACACAAATTGGGCAATGTCCTTATTTGTTCTGTTCTAGCGATAGATCTCCCTCAAGTCTCTATACATCTTTATAGTGTCGAGATGAATGGAATATAAAGAGTTATGAGCTTCTTGCGTTATCAACTTCTTCAACTTACTATCATTGGGTACACATAACCTCCCTTGATATCGTAGTACCGCATCTCCCCTTGTAAGAAGACTTCAATCTTTCTTGTTTTCACTAAGGCTTTCAACTTAACTAAGGCGGGATCAAGGTCTTGCTTGGACATAACCTCCTCGATCAAAGAAGATTCGAACCTATGAAGCACCACTGCACCACCATTTCTACACTCATTTAAGTTTACCGCCAATCTAGCTAACCTATGGACATCTTTGGATAACTCTTTTTTTCCATCATCTTCAATGTGAGACACACCACCCATTGAAACTTTACTAAGGGCATTGGCTATCACATTGGCTTTTTTTGGGTGATACTTCACGTTCATGTCATAATCTTTAAGGATCTCTAATCACCTTCATTGCCTCAAGTTGAGATCCTTTTTGGGTGAACACATGTTGAAAGCTCATATGGTTGGTGAAGACATCCAGACGAACCCCATATACGTAACATCGCCAAATCTTCAAGGTAAACACTACCACTACAAGCTCAAGATCATGAGTCGAGTAATTCTTCTCATGCACTTTCAATTATCTCGAAGCAAAAGCAATTTCCTTACCATTTTGCATTAGAGAACCCCCCAACCCAATCGTTGATGCATCACAATAAACAACAAACCCATCATTTGCTTCTGGAAATATTAAATTGGTACCAAAGTTAGTTGATCTTTACTATGATTTGATGCTTGACCACATAACTTATGATCAAGTTAGCTTTACTTCATGTATATGTATTATGGTATTGCATCCTATGAGTCATGCATCATTTCATCTATTTTATATTTACCTATATCTATATATATCATGCATTGCCCATGTACTTATCACATTCAAATGTACTAACACATATTTTGCCTATATTATTAGAAAAGTAGGGTTAGACACTCGTCACTTTTCTCGTGGCTAATTAGGTTGATAGCACATCACTTGATTGATAACCTTCATGCTCGGAGTTTTTGCATATTTAGCTTATGATCCTATTGCTAGGTGATTTCCATGTTGAAACATTTACTTTACTTTCATTGATGGTGAGCTTGGGACATGTCTTAGCCCTGCCCATTGTTAGACTAAGCTATGTAGAGAATTGTTGGATATCATGTGCTTAGGTCTATATTAGCTCTTTTTCACTTTCTTATATTTTTCTATGGATAGAATATTTGAGACTGATGTTCTACCAAAATACAGCACTTTTGCAGCTTAAAACATGGAATTTTGTGTATTCTCAATGCGATGCTAGTTATTTTTATGTATTTTTTTGTGTTTATATTTGCAAGATTACATGTTGGCCTTGATTTTGGGGAAAATTGTAGAAGTTATTAATTTTTGCTATTATACGAGACCCTGTATAGCCATAGATCATTTTACGGGTCGTAGGATAGTTTTGTGAACAATTCTAGTGAGAGGCTGTTTTTTGAAATTTATTCTATGAACACGCAGATGAGCCTTAGAAGGTTTTATGAGTCGTAGAAAATGGTTCATGCCCTAAAAATCAGAGACTTGGACTTTCAGGAATTTCGTTAGACGAAACCCTCTTTACAGGTTGTAAATCACTTTACGAGTCATAGAGGAGTGTCGTAGAGTTGAAGTCCAAATTTTGATCAGTTGAGTACGATACCCCGATTACGGGCCATGGAATGTAATACGCCCCGTAAAAAGATTTCTATCGTGTGTTGATCAGTTCTACTATTTTGTTAATGACTTCAAATTTAATTATTATAAGTAGGTTTTTAAAGTTATTTTTCAGAAGTTTTCGGTTAGTACTCAAAGAACTCAGTATTTAGAGAGAGAAAATTGTAAGAGCATATTGGAGAGTCTTTGGAAACACTTGTGTTTGAATTTCATCTTTAATCTTGTGATTCTTATTGAAGTTGGACTTGCTTGTTCTTAATTCTATTGTGTAAACATTCAATTATATCTTCTCAATTCACAATTCTTACATCTACACATAGCATGAGTAGCTAAATCTACAACTAGGGTTGTGAGAACCATGAAGAACTAGGAAAGTAAAATTGGATAGTTCATGATTCTTGGAAGGTGTATATGCATGTATTAACTAACTCTCTTTGTTTTGCATGTATCCAATAGTGACCAGTATTAGAATACGCCTAGTGTTACTGACTGGACCTAGGTAGTAATAAATAGGAAAAGAGATTAATTAACAGGATTCAATTGATGTAGTGTTGTCTAATCAACCAAACTGGGCCAAAGGGAGGTTGTACTGAGACTAATAGGCAAGGGTTAGTAATGCATACTATGGAGATGGTCCAAGTCGCATAGTGAAATTCACCTCTCACTTTTGACTGAAGGGTTTGGTTAACATAACTTACCATCCTACATATTATACACTAGAAAAGAATTAGGTTATCCGATGATACTGAGTTGGAGAATCATGTTGAACACAATACCCTAGTTTTTCTCCAAGCTGACTTCTCTCTTGTGATAGTTAGTTTAGTTAGATTTCTCGTTGAGTATTGCCAGCCAACCCCCCGAGGGAAGTAAGTTGGTTAACCATTCGAATTGCAATCGGTGAATTCTCTTTAGTCTATATATTCCCTGTAGGTTCGACCCTAACCTGTTTTAGGTTCTATTTCTTGATAGCGACTAGATTACCCTCTAAAAAGGAGGTGTAACTTGGGCGACATCAAGATTTTGGCGCCATTATTATGGAATACAGCTAGACTTAGTAAATACATTAGTAATTCGGGTGTTAATCCTTAGTTCCCTTATTTTACTTTTGTTTTTTATTTGTGTTCTTTTTCAGGGTGTAAGTGTAGTGTATGCCCAACACTCGGAGTCAAGGAAATTCCTAAAATCTATTTGACCCAGAGATCCATAAAACATTGAGAAGAATGGCCTAAGACAATGTCAACAATGCGGCCAATGCATCTATAAACAGGAATAACAATGAGGATGCTGAGAAAGAGAACCCACCTCCTCTAGAGGATATTGCTCCACAGCCGCAAGATTTCAATGCCAATGCTTACCAGTGGAATTAGTACATACCAAATCCTATGGATATAGAGGTGGCTGGATCTTTATGTTGCCACCACTACCAGTAGACATAAACTTCATAGTCTCGAGTGGGTTACTACAGATACTGTAGAATCGTGGGCTATTTGCGGGCTTAACATTGGAGTATCCTCATTGGCACCTACACAATGTGGAATTTGTCTGCAAGACTGTGATGGGAACACAGAATTTATCTATGGATGTTGTGGGACTTCATGTCTTCCTATTACCTCTTACGGGCAATGTAGCATTATGGCTATCTGAGCTCCTGCAGTTTTCTATCATTAGTTGGGAAGACATGCATAAGTCCTTTATAAAGAGGTTCTTCCCTAGATCGAAGAAGCTCAAGTTGGAGGACCATATTAACAATTTTGAGCAACTTCCTGGTGATTCAATAAGCACTACTTGGGAGCAGTTTACCAAATGTTTGAGGAGCATCCCTGACCACAAGATAGTTGTTGATGCTTTGGTAGAGATCTTCTACCGTTCCCTTGATAAGAATAGTCAGGCCTATGCTGACACTATCATGGGGGGAATGTTCTTGGATCAACCATTTGCAAGGATTGAGAGCGAATGGAAAGAGTAGTGAAGACTAATTGTGCATGGGGGCAGCGAGACATAGCATCCACTAAGAGTTCATGTGCTGTCAGTGTGGCTCTGGAGCAAGCCAGAATCTACGAAGAAATCATGCAACAGCTTGCTCAAATTCGCACAAGTATGGAGGTGATGATGAAGCAGAACTAAAAGCAAGTGAATGTAGTGGTTCATTAACCTCTACGTGCACCCATGTATGAAGATCCATACTATGATGAGTACTCATGTTTTTTTGTTGATGAGACAGGGGGTTTTCAGATCAACGCCCAAGGGTCCAATTAGGACTATTAGCGTCAAGGTTAGAGAAACCAAGGTCGAAACTTTAATCAAAAGGAAGCTTACAGGGACAACTGCGAAGGTTACTATGACAGGAATAGGGGTCCAGAGAGAGATGCAGAATGGGTTGTAGAGAATGCTTCAGGAATGGTCCTTATGTGCCACCACATAATCATGATGCATATGCAAGTAGTTCCGGAAATACGGAGATGTTTGATCTCCTATTGAAGAAAGCTATGACATAGGATGAGACTCTAAGGGGCATGAAATCAGAGATTTTGTGTATAAATAATAAAATAGAGTCTCACTGTATGGCTATCAAACAGCTAAAACAATAGTTTGTTCAAGTGTCAACTCAACTTAATCAGCGTTAGAGGGGTAGCAACACAGTTCAGAATCCTAAAAATGATGGGCAGTGTATGGTGGTCTCTACTCGAGGTGGTAAGAGCACCATTGATCCTCCCATGTTAGTTGATGAGGAAGGTGTTCGAGAGGATATGGTTGCGGCAAAGGATGTAGATGAAGGAGATGATCGTGGTAAGGATGGGGTGATCGAAGTTGCTGATGTGCCACAGAATTTGAAGCCCATTCCTAGGCCTCCTCATCTTTACCTCAAAGCATCAAAATGAGGGAGGAAGAAGGCGAATTCAAGCACTTTCTATCCATGCTGAAATGCTCTCCATTAACATCCCTCTCACTGAGGCATTGGAGAAGATGCCGAGGTATGCTAAGTAGATGAAGAACTTGGTCACTATAAAGCGCACTGTGAGTTAGGAGCTCTCCCAAGATCTTCAACATTGCAGTGTTATTGCTACGAGGTCCTTGGTTTAGAAGTGAGAAGATCCCAGTACTTTCACCATACCCTCACCATTGGAGATGTGGAGTTAAAAAGGGCACTATGTGATCTAGGTGCCAGGATTAATCAGATGCCCCCTACGGTCTACAAGAAGCTTGGATTGGGAGCCTCTACTGCAACTAGTATGCGGTTGCTGATGGCAGATCGCACAGTGAAGAAACTTGTGGGGATACTATACGAATTGTGCTGGTAAAAGTTGAAAAGTTCATATTCTCAACAAAATTTGTGATCCTAGATTGCAAAGTTGACTTCGACGTCCCAATCATCTTGGGAATACCATTCCTAGCACTAGTGGACATAGAAGTCGGTCAACTCAGGTTTAGATTGAATGACGAAAAAGTCGTCTTCAATATCTGTCAGTCCATGAAGCGTCCGGATGATTTGAAGAGTAAAGTCTGAGTAACCAATTTGTCCAAGTGGTGTCGCGACAATAAATTAGGTGCTTCCTGGGAGACAACCTAAGATTTTTGATGTAATAGTGTAGTTATAGGGTTGTTTTTAGTTTTGGATTCATAGGTAGTTTGTTCTCGTATAGTTTGATTATAATTTTGGCCATTTAGTTGGTTGTATATAGTGTAACAGTGAATTCTTTGAAGAGTATGCAGGTACAGGACTAAATCAGCCATTTTGGCTGAAAAGAGCATCAGGATGTGTCTCTACAACTAGGTCTATAGGTTGTGAAACACTTTACAACCCACACCCCATCTCATAGAGATTTCCACAGAGTAGAAAAACTATACCCCAGTCCGCAAGTGAAACGACCACAAAAAGTACCCAAAAATGTACCTCGGAATACTCGAAATTTTAGTTTCCATATATCTAAAAATCTATTTGTTATTTCAACATTCAAACTTTGGATTCTCGTTCAAGGGTCCAAAATAGGGGAACAAGGGTTTAGCCTTATTTTTAAAGCAAAGGAATCGATTTACAAAATTTGCACAAGGTGCAATTTCTAGTGAGAGTTCGTGACCTCTCTGCGACTTGAAAAGGTGTAAATTCTGCACTGTTTCTCTTAGTCCGTCCAGATTTTTCTAAGTGTTGGGCCTAAGTTTTTCCAAACATGTTTTTACCTTTACTTAGCCTTAATTCACCCTCATATCACCCTAAACATTCCCCAATACTCACCAAGACACTTAGCCAAATATTTTCTCCTAAATTCAAGTCCCAAACTCAAGACTAACCTTAAGGATTTCATCAAGGATCTCACTCAAGCTTCAAGTCTCCATTCCCAATCTTCTTCAAGGGTTTTCCAAAGTCATGGTATGTGGTGTTGAACAATTGGGTCCTTCCACCCATTGTGCCTAAACCTTATTTTCTCTAATATTGCATGATTTAAAGTGGATTTTCCATATGGGTCTTGTATATTGAGAAATCTACTACACAGTGATTTATGTTCTTGAAAGCATGGTTGTTTTAGCAAGTTTTGAGCTCTAGATCTTGGATCTAGTGTTGGATTTGATGAGGGATTTTGATGTGAATGTTTTGGGGGTATTGCAAGGTGTTGATTGATGGTTTAATAATAGATTTTCTTTCATGATTTCATCTCTAAATTGCATGGTATTTTACCCCCATTTCACACCCCCAAGGTGTTTGATAAATTGTCTAGTTATGGTTTCTTGAGGAATTGAAGGTCCATAGCATGAGATATGATATAAATAATGTTATGATGAAGAAATGATCTTATGCACATGATATATATATATTTATATATATATATATATGTGTGTGTGTGTGTGTTCTATATAATGTATTGCATTAGAACATGCCCGATCCGTGGGGAGGGGGTATAGGAGCCCAGATAACCATGTGAGGGGTATGTACCTTACCACCAGGGTGTCCAGCTGTGAATGGCATCAACCATGTGAGGGGTATTTTACCTTGCCACTAGGGTGTCTAGGTGTGAATGCCATCAACCAAGTGAGGGGTGTTGTACCTTTCCACTAAGGTGTCTAGGTATGAATGGTTGGGATTCTACTTGGTCTCTTCTATACATATAATATCTTATATGAGCATGAGTTACTGAAAGTATATTTTACTTATGCATTGATCATACATGTCTTATTGTTATACTATGCCTATTGTCTAATGCATGCATTTTGAATATGATGTCTATCTATCGTTGCGTTGCACCCCCACATACTTAGTACATTCAAACGTACTAACGCATACTCTTGCCTACATGAAATCACCATGTAGGGACCGGTGCTCAAGTTGATCATTCTCCTTCTCCACATGGCTAGATCGGTTGTACTGAAAGCTAGTTGGTGAGTCCTCTACTTCAGGGACCTTAGTCTATGTTGCTATTATCCATGTATTGAGACACTTTCTTATGTTCTATTTTAACTATGAGGGTGAGCCTTGTTACCTTGTCTTGGCCCCCACTCTATTTATGTATTTAGAGGTCTTTGTTGGACAAATTGTGTAATTATGATATAAGATATGACTCTTTGTCTTTGAAGTTGATGTTTTGGCAAGCTATCCCTTAGCCTATTTGCCCCTTATTCTTGTTTTATATCTTTTACATACTTTTGCGACTAATAATGTGTAATGATAAGTTGAGAGGCTTGTTTGGGGTTCCTTCGGGTTCCCCATTCGTCGTGTCATGTATAAGCCCTAGGCTTGGGTTGTGAAAAAACTTGGTATCAAATCACTAGGTTGATAGATCATCGAAGTCCAACACACCGCATCGAATAGAGTCTTATTCATGCTTCTGATGCGTGCCATGACTATCAGTAGGAGGCTATAAGGCGTTTTAGGAAATGTTTCCCTTCTTCATATTCTAAGTCATGTTATAGGGTTGTGTTGAGCTTTTCCCCCTAAAAATTGTTCTTTGCTGTGATAGGTCATGCCAAACACTAGAGGAAGACGGGCCCAAACTCCCGAGGAGCAACCTTCCAATGGTGTGCTCCGGGATGCTCTCACTATGCTTACTAAAGTGGTGGCCAACCAAGTCTAACAAGAGGCCCAATCCCCTCATGCTACAACCCCAAGAGCTAGGATAAGAGACTTTATAAGGATGAATCCTACGATTTTCCATGGGTCAAAGGTGGATGAAGATCCACAAGGGTTCATTGATGAGGTCTATAAAATCTTGAATATCATGGGTGTTAGGCCAAACGAAAAGGCGGAGTTGGTGGCATACTAACTCAATAGAGTAGCCCAAATTTGGTATGATCAATGGAAGGGTGAGAAAGGTAATGGCTATGTGGTTCTTTGGGAAGAATTCAAATTAGCCTTCCTTAACCGATTTTTCCCTCTTGAGCTTACCAAAGAAAAGTTGGTAGAGTTTAAGAATTTAAAACAAGGTGTTATGGGTGTGAGGGAGTATGCCCTCAAATATAATCAACTTTCAAAGTATGCTCCTCATTTAGTAGCCGATCCTAGGTCAAGGATGAATAAGTTTGTTATGGGGGTTTCCGACTTAGTAAGTGAAGAATGTTGATCCAATTTGCTAATTGGTGATATGGACTTGTCTCAGTTGATGACTTATGCTGAGCAAATGGAGGAAGAAAAGTTGAGAAAGAGGAAGTTTCATGAGGCCAAGAGGGCCTGTTTTGAAGGTATTTTTTAAAAGGGTGCTAGAAATCATCAAGGCCAAGGGGCTCCTTATGCTTCCAATAGGGGCTTTTCCAATGACTTCCTAGGCCTCAAGGTATGGGTGGAATGGCTCCTAATGATGTGTGTCCTAGATGTGGAAAGAATCACAAGGGACCTTGTTTGAGGGGTTTTAATGCATGTTTTGAATGTGGACGCTTGGTCACAAGAGGGTGGATTGTCTAAGAAACTGTGGAAAGGTCAGGGGTGCAAATGTAGTTCCATTGGGTAGAGTCGGTCCTCAAGGTGGTGCCCTAAGGCACAATCAATTTTATGCTCTACATGGGAGGCAATAGGTTAGTGAGGTCCCCGATGTTGTTACTGCTATGTTGAAAATCATTGATCTTGATGTATATGCTTTGATTCATTCGGGTGCCACTGTTTCCTTTGTCACCCCCTTTGTTGCTAAAAAGTTCCATGTTGAGTCAGAGTTGTTGTGTGAGTCATATGAGGTGTCGACTCCTATTGGTGCATCTATTGTTGCTAGGAGGGTGTATAAAAATTATCCAGTTTGTATCTTGCATAAAATTTTACCTTGTGATCTTCTTGAATTAGATATGGTTGATTTTGATGTTATTCTTGGGATTGATTGGTTGCGTGCATACTATGCTTCTATTGACTGTAGAACCCGTAGGGTCAAATTTCAATTCCCAAATGAACCCATTCTTTAGTGGGAAAGTCATGATGTGCTAGTGAGGGGTAGGTTCATCTCATGCATTAAAGCGCATAGGTTGATTTCCAAGGAGTGTTTGTATCATCTTGTGAGAATTAAAGATGTGGATTTTAAAGTCCCTTCCATTAAGTTGGTTCCGATTGTAAGTGAGTTTCTTGTTGTCTTTCAAAGTGACCTTCCCGGTGTCCCTCTCGAAAGGGGGATAGATTTTGTCATAGATCTCTTTCCCAGCACTCAACCTATCTCAATTCCCCCTTGCCGTATGGCCCCAGCGGAGTTGAAGGAGTTAAAGGAGCAATTGAAAGATTTGTCGGAAAAGGGGTTTATTAGACCTAGGCAATCACTTTGAGGTGCACTGGTGTAGTTTGTAAAGAAGAAAGATAGGTCACTTAGAATGTACATTGACTACCGTCAATGCAATAGGGTCACTATAAAGAATAGATATCCTCTCCCAAGGATTAATGACTTGTTTGACCAATTGCAAGGGGCTAACGTTTTCTCTAAGATTGATCTTCAGTCCAGGTACCATCAAGTGAGGGTGAGGGAGTGTAATATTCCCAAGACAGCCTTCCGAACTAGATACAAACATTATGAATTTGTGGTGATGTCGTTTGGATTGACTAATGCACTGGCCATCTTCATAGACCTAATGAATAGGGTCTTCAAGCCCTACCTTAATTCATTTTTTGGGGTCTTCATTGATGATATTTTGATCTATTTACATAGTAGGGAGGAGCATATGGGCCATTTAAGGGTTGTATTGCAATGATTGAGGGAGGAGAGATTGTATGTTAAATATGACAAGTGTGAGTTTTGGTTGAAGGAGGTTACACTCTTGGGTCATGTGGTGCCGGGGGATGGTATTAAGGTGGATCCTACGAAGAGCAATGTGGTTAGAAATTGGCCTAGACCATTGACCCTATCGGATATTATGGGTTTCTTGGGCCTTGCGGGTTACTATAGAAGGTTTGTGGATGGGTCCTCTTCCATTGCTTCCCCTATGACAAAACTGACTCAAAAAAAGGTTAAGTTTGTGTGGACCGATGAATGTGAGAAAAGCTTCCAAACATTGAAAGATAGACTTGTGTCCACTCCTATATTGTCACTACTGGATGGGCTTAAGGCTTTTGTTGTGTATTATGATGCATCTTGAGTTGGTTTGGGGTGTGTGCTAATGCAAAATGGTAAGGTCATAGCTTATGCTTCTAGGCAACTCAAGGTGCATGAAAAAAACTACCCTACCCATGATCTTGAATTAGCCACCATGGTGTTTGCATTAAAGATTTGGCATCATTATTTGAATGGGTTGCATGTTGATGTTTTCACCGATCATAAGGGCCTTCAATATGTCTTCACACAAAAAGATCTTAACTTGAGACAAAGAAGGTGGCTAGAATTTCTTAAGGACTATGACATTAGTGCACATTACCACCCAGTAAGGCAAATGTTATGGCGGATGCTTTGAGTCGGGTGTCTATTGGTAGGCTAGCTTATGTGGTTGTTGGTGATAGAGATATGGCCAGGGAGGTGCATAGGTTGGCTAGATTGGGAGTAAGGTTGGAAGAGGTGGGTAATGGTATTGTTGTTGTCGATGGCTCTAAATCTTCTTTGGTTGATGAGGTGTTAGCGAAACAAGATCTAGACTCCTGTTTGCTTGAATTGAAGGCCTTGGTGAAAAAGGGCAAAATAGAGGTTTTCTCCAGAGGGGGGGCGGCAAGATGGGGCCCTTAGATAACAAGGTAGGTTGTGTGTGCCATGTGTTGATGGTTTGAGGGAGAGAATTCTTGATGAACCATAACTCTTCTTACTCTATCCACCTCAACTCCACCAAAATGTATAAAGACATGAGGGATGTGTATTGGTAGGGAGGCATGAAGAGGGACATTGCTAAATTTGTTTCCAGTTACTATAGTTATCAACAAGTCAAAGCCAAACATCAAAGGCCGGGTGGCCTAACCTAAGACATAGAGATTCCTACTTGTAAGTGGGAGATAATTAATATGGATTTTATGGTTGGGTTTTCCAAGACTAGGAAAGGTTTTGATTCCATATGGGTGGTGGTTGATAGGATGATGAAATCGGCTCACATTTTACCGGTCAAGACTACATATGGGGCTGAAGAGTATGCAAGTTTGTATATTTATGAATTAGTGAGGTTACATGGGGTTCCTTTATCCATCATATCAGATCGGGGTGCACAATTCACTTCACACTTTTGGAGGTCTTTTCAAAAGGGTCTTGGTACCAAAGTTCACCTTAGTGAGGCCTTCCACCCTCAAATGGATGGACAAGCCGAAAGGACAATTCAAACACTTGAGGATAGGCTTAAGGAATGTGTCTTGGAGCTTAAGGGTAGTTGAGATGGCCATATTCCATTGATAGAGTTGGTCTACAACAATAGATATCACTCTAGCATCGGTATGGCTCTATTTGAGGCTCATTATGGGAGATATTGTAGATCACCGGTAGGTTGGTTTGAGGTTGGAGAGGTGGATTTATTGGGACTGTATCTGGTGGTGGATGCTCTTGATAAGGTTAGGATGATTAGGGAAATATTGAGGACAGCCCAGAGTCGACAAAAATCCAATCCCGATGTAAGAAGAAGAGACCTAGAATTTCAAGTGGGTGATTGGGTCTATTTGAAAGTTTTTCCAATGAAAGGTGTGGTCCATTTTGGTAAAAAGGGGAAGTTGATTCCAAGGTATGTTAGTCCTTATGAGGTGGTAAACAGGGTTGGCAAGGTAGCTTATGAGTTGAAGTTGCCTAGTGAAATGAATTTGGTTCATCCGGTATTCCATGTTTCTATGTTGAGAAAGTATGTTGGTGATCCTAATGCCATTGTGCATCTTGATGTGGTAGGTGTTGTTGAGGATAACTTGACTTATAAGGAGGCTCCGGTTTAGATCTTTGATAATCAAGTAAAGAGATTGAGAAACAAGAAGGTGGTATCCGTTAAGGACCTTTAGAAGAATCAACAAGTCGAAGGTGCTACTTGAGAGGCCGAAGCGGACATGCAAAAGCAGTATCCTCATCTTTTCCACTCCACTCAAGCCTAAGGTACTAATTCTAAGTCCCATATATTATATCAAGTTGTATATGTGATGATGGTCACACTCCACTAAGATAGTGGTCGCTATTAGTAATTAACCTAATCGAGGTTAGGGTCCAATCCACACGGAATACAGAGATTGATTACAAGACTTCACACCTAATCATTTCTAGTATTTATGACTATTGTCTCTAAATGGGCAGGGGAGGGAGGTTTGTGATTCAAAAACAAAACAAAACAAACACTAACTATAACGCAAGGAAACATTCAATTTTGGGAACAACTTGGGAATTGTGTTTCCCATGGTTCGTCGACTTGATTACCCTAGATACATGACTATAATTGGTGAGTCACATACAGGATGGTAACTTAGGTTCTTCCAGCCCTCTTGTGAAGGTGAAGCTTGAATTTCACCATGGTAGTTGGTCGGCCACCATGGCGTGCCAACTAACCATTACCAATAGTCCCATTCAACCTCCCCTTTGTCAGGTTTGGTTGATTAGACGAAAACACATCAATCGAATTCTATCTTCTAATTCCCTTTTCCTATTCATCACTACCTTGGTTAGGATCGTGAGAGTAGGCAGGGTTTGGTGTTGGTCACCACCAAAAAACAATAAAAATGAAGGGAAATAGATAATACATGCAAAACCCCAATCATAGAAATGCAAGAAAACTAGGTTATTTCAAGTCAACTATCCATGGTTCCCACAACTCCAAGTTGTGGGGGCTTAGCTACTCATAGCTAAAGCAAAACATAGAAGAATACATATAAAGACATAGTTGAGAGTTTCACTAATAACAATGAAGGAGATAGGCACCACAAGTTGCAAACTCACAAGCTTGATTGATCAAAAATGAATACAAGGAAAGATTTGCAATCCCCAAAATGGATTTTCCAAGAGAGAACAATAATATACCCTAAAAACCTAAGAAAATCTTCAAAATATAATTGTGAAATGTCTACTGGTCTCCTTCTTCTCAAAAACCTAACTTAAGCTATAGAGTATTTATAAAATAACCCTAGAATTTACATAGAAAAGACAGTTGGTAGCTGATAAGTCTCGCAGGTACAACTCGTAGGGCGACCTACGAGTCATAATCGGGGCCTCATATCATGTTCTTGGCATCTTGGACTGAACTAGTAGGACCCATAGGTATGATTCATTGCTTAGGCTATGGCTCATATGTTTATCTCAT
The DNA here is from genome assembly GCA_011800125.2 of Solanum clarkiae. Taxonomy (NCBI): domain Eukaryota; kingdom Viridiplantae; phylum Streptophyta; class Magnoliopsida; order Solanales; family Solanaceae; genus Solanum; species Solanum clarkiae. The sequence continues at coordinate 10,836,267 of JAABOM020000002.1, forward strand.
AGGCTTGGTATTAAGTTTTTGGTCCAACATTTTAGCTCTCTGATTCTTGCTACGAGTCCACCTATTCAAGTCATAGTGTGTCTTACGACTCGTAGACTGGGCTCGTAGTGATGACCTTCACTTGGGAGATTTCTGATTTTTTATCTCTAATTCTTGCTTCGATGCAACCTACGACTCGTAGAGTGAGCTATGACTCATAGGTGGCCTCGTATGGCCTATGCTTCAGCAAAATCTGCAACTTTTCTTCAAAATCATGCCAACCTAAATTTTTTGCAAAATTAACACAAAAACATGTCAAAACACTAAAATGTCGCTTCAATATCTCACAAAATCCCTTGTTTCAGACACCAAATGTGTTGTATCTTGATAGCACATCAACACCCTCAACTTAGAATTGTTGCTTGTCCTCAAGCGATGACTCAATCTACACGTACAAAGAGAAATACATAGCAACTAAACTAATGGCATATATATCACTTCTCTGATTCAGGTACCCAACTACTATTTTCAAGATAGGATTGTAAAATTATTTAGTAAACAGGAACATAATGAGATATCTGGCAATCCAACTATGATAAGCTAAGGAGCATCAATTGTCCATAATCATTGGTATAGTCATGTGCTACTCAAGTAGTATAAATGCCCTCACTAAAAAGAAGTCCCTTATACTCACTCAAGAACATTCAGAAATCAGGGACTGAGAAAACATTCTCACTCTCATAATTGAAATTCATACACAATGACACCATAAGCTTTCCCTATACTCATTTTTTGGTTTGGTGCCAAAGTGGATTTGGATCACTTTAGGACTTATTGGCTTCTAACATGGGCTTAGGGGGCTTTGCTGCGGTATTTTAGGCAAATAGTGACTAAAAACTATCCTTGAACCATGTTTACCAGCACTTTTTCTTTCATAGTCCAACCTTTCACTAATTCTTCCCTTATTTCCCCATTTCAATCTTTTCCCGGGCTTTTTCTTTCATTTTTCAATTGTTCCTTCATTTTGAACTCATCTTTGCTAATAGTTTCAACTCAAGGTACTCTTTCTTTTCTTTTTCTTCACCGAGCTCATGATCATTCATTTTCTTTCTTTTCACCCCAATTAACTACCTCATTTTTGTTACTTTACCACAATAAGGGCCACCCTCAACTTAGGCTTTTAGCCTAAAGTAAAGCACAGAATATCTATGCCTCAAACCAGGCCCACCAATGCAGCCACCCTTAACTTAGGCTTTTAGCCTCAATCAAGGTTCACGTGTTCAAGGATAGATCAGGGCTAATATTAGGGTATTTCATCAAATGGGGTAAGGTCAGCAAGGTGTCAAGAAACATGAGTACGTGAGAAGCTCAAACATTTGGAACAAGTGATTCACTAGTTCATTTGGTGGGTAATTTAGGCAAAAGTGTGCTTACTATCAGAACAAAGACCTAAGATCACTTCCAAATCAACCAAATCACCAAACCAATCTTAGAGTAGTAGGGCAAGTTCTAAGTCCATACAATGATACAGGAATGCATCAAAATAAGCTCACAACACACTTGGCAATTGCATCCACAATCAAGTATAGACTCACAGGTCATGCTTTCAATCTCAGCTTACCTTAACAATATCAGAACAAACATTATCATATACTCAAAAATGTATTGATGCATCAATAATTAAAACCTCAAAAATTTAGAGGGTACCCAATTTTTATCATAAGTTTAAAGAATAGTTAAGAATCATATATATGCTAACAGATAAAATTACTATGCATTTACAAATTATCCATACTACCTAAACATGTCGATTCAACAGAAAATTAAATATACACATGGAAAAAGAAACATGGCAAGAAAACCTTGGGATTAAAAATAGGGGAAGTTATGGACTTGAGGCTACTCAGACTTCACCATAACTTCCACCACCCCACCAAAAGATGATATTTTTTCCTCAAAGTAGAAACACAAAGAAAAGACGAACATACAAAAACATAACATATATATATTCAAAACTAATAGTTAACAAAACTATTATCCAAAACCAAAATAAAAACATTATCCAACAAGAACATCCATAAAAACCCAAATACAAATAATATTCTTTAACAAAAGGACAGATTATCCATAAAGAAAAGTAAGAGTTGGAGTCAAAAGTGGTCAAACATCAAGGTGCTCATGCACCAGTCTCAGGCTGGTCTGCGGGGTCTTGGGGATGTCTCCCCTCCTCTACTGCAGTATCATAAGTACCCTCTCTAGGTGCGGTGTGTTGTGCTCTCTCTCTCTGAATAGCCACAAATAAAAGTGACTCATGCACCACCTCCTCAGGTATGGGCTCCTCCTCCTGTCTCGGCTTCTTCAGAGTCGCCTCTGGGTCAACGTGCTTGAGGGGCCTCTTCCCTCGGGTGTCTGGACAGTCGGCGAGCCAATCAAATGCCTCATCTCCTACTGATGCTTCGTTCGGGGCTAGAACAGGGGTTGTCAACATCTTAATAAGTCAGCCTTGAATTTGGCCAACTCCTCAGTAACTGCGCTCGTATCGGCAGTCCTAGCTCCCTCAAGCCTCTTGTGAACTCTGGCCTCAAACACATTGACCCTGCATCTACTGCTTGGACACTCTCATCAACCAAAACTCGAGCATATGCCTTCATCCTCTCCTCGAGTCCCGAATAGTCTGATCAATCAATGGTCGAACCCGCACTTACAGCTCACATAGCCTGCCCTCTGCTACAGTCTCCCGGTGAAGTAATGCTTGAAATGCAATAGCAAAGAAAATAGGGGCAACCTGTAAAGAAGGTGTTATTGGTGCTGGAGTACTGGAGGATGGTGTAGACTCGATCTCAACCGCAGGTGTGGCCTCTGTAGTAGCCGGAGTAGTGCCGATAGTAGCTAGAGGTAAACCTGGCATTTAAGGCTCTACTGGGAATGGATCTGGCATATGACGTGGGATAGCTCTTTGTAGGGCAATCGGGTTTTCATCAGTCTTGATTAGGGTGGGATCCATTGTACACAAAGCCTCTACATAAGGGTCCAAGTGAAGATACACCATTACACCTACTTCCTTGCATAATCTATGAATTAGAATGGGGAATGGCAATGCTTGATGAGTGCGGACTGCTGACTCATGAATCTGTTCTACCAAAATGCGAGCCCAATCAATTTCATACCCTTCTAAGATGCTCGCCAACAACACGACCCTCTCTAATGTGATCACATTATCTGTAAATGTAGGCCTGATGCGTATCCAGATAATAGACCACCAAGACTTTGCCCTAAATGAGAAATGGGCCTTCAGAATGTGCTTGTCATGTTCTGTAACCCATATCGGCTCAACACCTTCCTCGCAAATTTGGCCCGCTATCCACCTTAATAACTCCAATTTTAGCCCAGCATCATTTTGATTAACTACTTTCCTCATGTCTGCCATCCTATGGTCATATTCTGCTTTGTAGTGTGGGGATTTGTAATTCGGGCCGAATTGGAGCCTTTGAATAGTCTCTATTGAGATGTCGACTATCTCACCCCTGACCATGACTTCGCTCAACTGTGGTGCATCAATGGGCTTTATGAGCCTCAGAAGATTTCCAAGTACAGTATCATAATAAGAAGCATAGAATTCCCGGACCAATTAAGGAATGTACTTTCACAACACCTATGATAACCATCCTAATCCATGGCAGTCAATGTCAGCTTCTAAACCTAGTACGCCTTTCAGCCCTGAGTCTTTCAACCTTGCCTCCTCATGAAATATCTGCATCGGCCTCTGTTGACTTTTAAGTTCCAGTCCCTTATCATAGATCTCTTTCATTCCAGGAACACACCATCTTGTGTTTTGCAGATCGGTGGAGGTGATGGTGTAAGCAGAACCAGCTGGCTATAGAGGAGTGGTCTCTTTAGGGTGAGTTTGAGACACTCCAAGAGAACCAGAGTCAAAAGTAGAGTCATCATCATCTGATCTGTCTTCTTCATCCTCCTCATCAGACTGGGAGGAGCTATTCACTTCCCTCGGTACTCTGGTTGATTATGATCATGTCAAGGGCACATTAGCCTCAGGGTTAGGATGCACATTCATTTCTTCAGTTGATTGCTCATCTCAGATGTGTCATCCCTTAGTTGGTTTCCGAGGAATGGGGCAACAACTTTTCGCCCTCTTGGAGACATTTTCTCTGCAAAACCATTAAAGACAAAAGCTTGAGCACCCTGATGTTTTATACCAGCACAACAACACATAAAATAATCAAGCAACTAACTATAAAATATCTTAATTAAAGACACTAAACCAGGTTCAGGGTTGCAGAAACTAGGCGTAGGTATGACTTGTAGGGTTAGTCTTCGCTCGTATCTCATTCTAGAGATATTTTGAGAATTCAGATAAGGGTTATGAGGCCATCATTATGACTTGTAACAGGTGCTAAGAGTCGTAGTTGAATCTCGCATGAAAAGGGTTAAGGCACCATGGGTAACTATTGCCTTCTACCAAGGACCACCACGACTCGTAGAGAGACCTACTACTTGTAGTGGGTCCTCATGGCAGAAAACAGAGAGACTGTAGGTGCCGCTAACCTTTCCACAAAACCAACAACAAACCAAGAAGGCATTAAAGGTTACAACAACAAAAGCACAGGCAATACAGCAGTAAACCATAAGGACTCATCTTTACCAATCATATCAAAACAAAGAATGAATTCCTCCTTAACAGTTCAAAATTCTTCCAAAATTATTAACATCAATGTACTCTAACAATAAAACTACACCACCCCTCAAACCAACAATTTCAGTCCCATGCGAGGTTTATTATGATTCATAAAATAAGCAACACAAGAATATGTTCATAACATTGGATATCAAATTCACCAAACAATGACAAGATTTAAGACTCGACCATTTACAAAGACATCAACAATTGTATATCACATTCTCCTAACTATCACAGGCATTTTTGCATGCTTATACTAGTTATGATCTTGAGGCCTTCATTCAATCATCCATAAGACAAGAAATTTTTCATAGATAAATTGAAATTAATTGCGAGAACTTACCAGATGAATGACTGAATGAACTATGAGGAGAAAAACTGGAAGAGTTCTTTAGTGCTCATTTCACTTGCTAGGGAATTTAAGTGGGTGAAAATTTGAAAATGCATGAATTAGTGAAAGGGAATGATGGGGGAAGTTATAAACTGAAAGGGGATGCTTCATGAAGGGACATGAAGCACCAAGAGCCATTGGTCTCTTAACATTCACAATGGTTCGCCCTTTGGAATTCTACAACTTGGTCTTATGAGACCCTGACTACGAGTCATATGATGACATATGACTCATAGGTTCCGATCTCGTACCAGACCCAACACTTAAGAAAATTTTGATTTCATACCTGAATACTATGAACCCCTCTTACGACTCGTAAGGGACCCTACGAATCGTAAGGTTGGCTTGTGGTGTGTGTGCCAGCTTCTAGTACTCACTGTTTCCCTCTATGAGGCATGACTACGAGTCATAACATTCACTACAACTTGTAGGCTTGCTCGTATGAGCTACTTTCGAACTTAATTAATCTATCCTTAAGTACTTGATTTGTTCCTGCAATCTATTACCTTAAATACACCAAAATGCCAATTGATACAATTGGTTCATAGTCTTAACAATCAACACACTATTAACTCACTAATCAATAATTAAAATACGATAAAATGTCTCAAAATAAAGCAACACACAAAAGATACTTGGGTTGCCTCCCAAGAAGCGCCTTGTTTAAAGTCGTGGCTCAACTCAATCATTCATGAGTACTCAGACTTCCTCATAGGCTCCATCACTACTTCTTCTACTTTTCCTTTGTTCATTCGGCACTACATCTAGTTCCTCAGCGAGCTGCTCAATCCTGTCATCGAGACTTTACATCGATATAGTTTGTTGTCCACTTTGTAATTACATTTGAGGACATCAAAATTTATCTCCCTAATCACTTTGGTCAGGACTTGTTCAAGCATATGCTCAATTCTGGTCAGCTTATTAGTGATACAGTGTTGGTGAGGTAACCTCGACCAATGTGCAATATTTTTTATTTTGGTTTTACTAAAGGCTCTCGTAGATGCACTAGTGATTGGGCTAGATTGCCCTTGAAAGGGTTGGTAGACTTGGGCAAATGCGGAAAGCTTGTCCATAATCTCAATGATTTCATCAAATGGTCGTCTTACAAACTTCCAACGGACTCCTCCAAACAATGCGTCAGCCTGCCCTTGTTGTTCGGAGGATAATGCTTGACAGAAGCTAGCTGTCAACTCATCATCAGTTAGACCATGGTTCTGATTCACTGCCAAGCACTGCTTCTATATTTCCCAGACCACTACCAAAGGTTCTCCCGGCAATATTTTGAAATTACAGATGTTATTATATAGCTTTTGCCTGTTGGACTCTCTATAGAAGTTCATAAGGAAGACTCTCTGTACTTCCACCCAGTTAGAGCAAACATCAGGTGGGAGAATTGACCACCATTCTGCAGCTTCACTACAGAGATTCATGGGGAAAACCTGAAGAGCCATGGCCTCCCAAGCAGGATGTCTTGTCCAAAGGACTCCCGTCATTGTTTGTGTGAAATTCTGTAAGTGGATTTAGGTATCCTCGGACTCTTGCCCATACAATAGGGCGCGCCTCTGTAAAGTTTCCAATAAGTTGTTTGCAATGCAATACATTTGCTCAGTCATAGTGCCAACCAACAAGCACCTAAAATAAACTAAAATAAACAAATAAAAAAAGTAAAATATAGGAGACTCTAGAAATCAACACTAGAATTAATTAATAGTGAAATTGAATCAAAATCTAGCTGTATATCCTATCAACGGTTCCATGATTTTTTATGATGGTCACACTCCAATAAGAAAGTGGTCCCTATCAGTAATTAACCTAACTGAGGTTAGGGTCGAATCCACAGGGAATACAGGGATTGATTATAAGACTTCACTACTAATCATTTCAGTATTTATAACTACAATCTCTATGTGGAGGGGGGGGGGAATTGTGCTCAAAAAACAAAATAAAACAAACACTAACTATAGCGCAAGGAAACACATAATTTTGGGAATTGTGTTCCCCATGGTTCGTCAACTTGATTACCCTAGATACATAACTATAATTGATGAGTCACATGGAGGAGGGTAACTTAGGTTCTTCTAGCCCTCTTGTGAAGGTGAAAGTCGAATTTCACCATGGCACGTGGTCAGCCACCATGGCGCGCCAACTAACCGTTACCAATAGTCCCAATCAACCTCCCCTTGGTCAGGTTTGGTTGATTAGATGAGAACACATCAATAGAATTCATCATCTATTACCCTATTTGTCACTACCTTGGCCAGGATCGTGATAGCAGGCAGGGTTTGGTGTTGGCCACCACCAAATAACAATAAAAATAAAGGAAAATAGATAATACATACAAAACCCCAATCATAGAAATGCAAGAAAACTGGGTTATTTCAAGTCAACTACCCATGGTTCCCACAACCCCAAGTTGTGGGTGCTTCGCTACTCATGACTAAAGCAAAACACACAAGAATGCATATAATAGACATAGTTGAGAGTTTCACCAATAAAAGTGAAGGAGATAGGCACCACAAGTTTCAAACTCACAAGCTTGACTGACCAACAATGAGTACAAAGCAAGATTTTCAATCCCCAAAATTGCTTTTCCAAGAGAGAACAATAATCTACCCTAAAAACCTAAGAAAAGCTTCAAAATTTAATTGTGAAATGTCTACTAGTCTCCCCCTTCTCAAAAACCTAACTTCAGCTATACATAGTATTTACAAAATAACCCTAGAATTTACATAGAAAAGATAGTTAGCAGCTAATAAGTCTCGTTGTTACGACTCGTAGGATGACCTATGAGTCATAGTCGGGGTCTCGTATTAGGTTTTTGGCATCTTGGACTGAATTGGTATGACCCATAAGTACGAGTCGTTGCTTGGGCTACGACTCGTATGTTTGTCTCATAGGCTTGGTCTTCAGTTTTTGGTCCAACATTTTTGGCTCTTTGATTATTGCTATGAGTCCACCTATACGAGTCATATTGTGTCTTATGACTAGTAGGCTAGGCTCGTAAGGGTGGCCTTCACTTGGCAGATTTCTGATTTTTGGTCTTTAATTCTTGCTACGACATAACCTATGACTCATAGAGTGAGCTACGACTCGTAGATGGGCTCTTATTGCCTATGCTTCAGCAAAATCTGCAACTTTTCTTCAAAATCATGCCAACCTAATTTTTCTACAAGATTAACACAAAAACATATCAAAACACTAAAAAGTCACTTCAAGAACTTAAAAAATCCTATGTTTCAGGCACCACATGTGTTATATTTTGACAGCACATCGATATGTCAGACCCTATATCATTCATGTGCATTCATGATTAAGTTGGAAAATTATTATGATTTTACACCTATGTTGAGTTTTTAAAGTGACATTTTAAATGTAATGTTGCATCCATGTTGGGGCCGATTTGTTCATGATGATTCTTGTCAGATATGTCTTTTCTACATTTTGGGACGAATTTTCTCAAGGTGGAGATATTGAAAAGATCCCAAAAAGTGTCCAAAACGTGCCTCGAAATGCCCAGAATTTTAATTTCCATATATCTAAAAATTCCGTTTGTCATTTCGAAAATCCGACTTTGGATTCCTGTTCAGGGGGTCCAAATTAGTGGGACAAGAGTCTAACCTTGATTTTAAAGCAAAGGAATAGATTTATGAAATTTGCACTTGGTGCAATTTCCAGTGAGGGTCCGCGACCTCTCCGCGACGCGAACAGGTGTAAATGTTTCTCTTAGTCCGTCCAAATTTTTCAAAGTGTTGGGCCGAAGTTTTTCCAAATGTGTTTTTACCTATAATTAGCCTTATTTCACCCTCATATCACCCTAAACATTCCTCAATACTCACCAAGACACTAAGCCAAATATTTTCTCCTAAATTCAAGTCCCAAACTCAAGACCAATCTTAAAGATTTTATCAAGGATCTCACTCAAGCTTCAAGTCTTCATTCCCAATCTTCTTCAAGGGCTCTCCAAAGTCAAGGTATATGGTGTTAAACTATTGGGTCCTTCCACCTATGCTGCCTAAACCCATTTTTTTCTAATATTACATGATTTAAAGTGGATTTTCCATATGGATCTTGTATATTGAGAAATTTACGGCACAGTGATTTATGTTGTTAAAAGTATGGTTGGTTTAGCATGTTTTGAGCTCTAGATCTTTGATCTAATGTTGGATTTGATGAGAGGTTTTGATGTGAATGTCTTGGGGGTATTGCAAGGTGTTGATTGATGGTTTAATAATAGATTTTTTGCATGATTTCATCTCTAAATTGCATGGTCTTTTACCCACATTTCACACCCCTAAGGTGTTTGATAAATTATCCGGTTACGGTTTCTTGAGGAATTGAAGG
>JAABOM020000002.1:10866207-10893194 GCA_011800125.2 Solanum clarkiae
AGAAATAAATTTAACTTATAATATATTCATAAATAAAAATTGTATTTATAAAATATTCTTTTTTAATAAAAAATATAAAAATAATTATTAGTCAAGGTTATGAATATTATTATAAAAATTATTTAAAAATATGATAATCTACATAAATATAAAAATAATTTATAAAAGAGAGTTTAAGGGGGTTATTTTTGCTATTTCACGTGTTTTATCCCAAGATAAGTTATTCTGAGATTATTATTCCACCTCCTAGAAGGAAGAACATATCCCACAACTAATTATTAATCCTGGGATAAGCTATCCCATCCTATGCAACCAAACAAAGAATTAAAGACCACAAAAAAATTATCTTGGGATTAACTTCTTTTATCCCTCACACCAAACGGCCCCTAATTATGTATGACATCGTGTATCTCTCACTAATTTAAGTTTTTGTGACCTACCATGCATTCAAGTAAGGTAATTTCTTTATTTCTCATGTTCATTATTTCATGTTCTATGGTGAGAGTAAAATGTCTAAATAATCACCCCTATGTATATTCCAAGTTTATATAATTAGCCTATTCTCGATTATGTTCATCTATGCATCCTGCTATATTCTTTCTAAAGTTGTTCTTTATGTTAGCTTGATTGCGGCTTACGAATGCCTTCATAAATATATCATTTTACCACAAGACTTACTATGAATCATTTCATTATTTATTTCCATATAATGCATTGCATGCCTACATACCAGTACATTCCAAGTAATGCCACATACTTCTATGCTGTAACACCCCATACTTGCCTATGAATACCCCCATAATTTTAATTCCCTTATATCTCAAATCGAGGATATTTAAAACACCCCTTCATGTAACTCAGAAAGACCCTATGACATATTTTTTTCAATATCTCAAAATCTGTGAAGAATTTTGCAAATTCGACTGCATATTCTTTTTCAGAGTACAAAATTGTGTGGGAAAACAAGTACCTGCAAAGTATACTTTGTCCGTGCCAAGAAAAATAATTTTTCGTGAAACTTTGCAAAAACAATAGTTGTCTGCAACAGGTCCGCGATGTCGACTGACGCGAATCAGTTCAAAAAAGTTCTGAAGTTTATTTTTTTCACTCAATAGCAATTGGAGAATAACCCTATACCTATATACAGGAAAATCCCTCATTGTCAAGCCGTTTTGAACCCTAAAAACCAACCAAAAACCTCTCAAAATCCTCTCTAATCTTTATCAAATTATCCATCCTTTCTCAAGGTTTTCAAGAAGTCTTGTTGAAATTCAAGGAAACTAAGCCAAGCCCCAAGTACTCCTCAAGATTCAACTGTCCCAAAACTCATCCGGATCTAACGATTTCATTCAAGCTTCAAGCCTCCATTTTAAATCTTCTTCAAGAAACTCTCCAAGGTCAAGGTATGTAGGTTTTATACATTGGGTTCTTCCACCCATGTTGCCCTAATCTCCTTTTTACTCATTTTTCATGACTAAAGTTGATTTTACAAATGGGTTTACTATTATGAACATGTCTATGAACTATATTAAAGCTGTGTAAAGTTGTGATTGTTTTGCTACGTTTTGAGCTGTAAATCTTGGATCTATTGTAAGATTTGATGAGAGATTTTGATGTATATTGCTTGAGGGTGTTGCAAGGTATTTACTGATGGTTTTACAATGGATTTTCTTGCATGATTTCATCTCTAAATTGCATGATTTTATACTAGTATTACACCCTCGCTAAGTGTTTTTGAGTAGTTGAGGGTTCAAAGCATGAGATATGATATGAATGACTATATGATGATGAGCTTATGTATATGATATACTCTATATAAAGTATTGCATTAGACCATACCCGATTCGGGGGGACAAGAGCCCGGGTAACCATGTTGGGGTTTTATACTCATCAACCATGCAAGGGATTTATATTTTGTCACTGCATTGATAAGGTGTAATTATTATCAACCATGTGAGGGGTTTATACCGTACAACCACCAATGAGTTCGTACCTTGATTAGCTAGCTTGGTCTCTTCTACTCATATGATATCCTATATGAGCATGAGTTACTTAAGCATGTTTTACATAAGCAGTGATCATACATGTCATATTGTATATTATGCCTATTGCTTAATATTATGCATTTTGATTATGATTCCTATCTATTGTTGTGTTGCATCCTACACACTTAGTACATTCAAACGTACTAACACATACTCTTGCCTACATGATATCACCATATAGGGATCAAAGACCAAGTTGATCATCTTTCTCCTCCACATAGATAATTCGGTGCTACTCAAGCTAGTTGGTTAGTTCTCTACTTTGGGGACTTTAGTATATATTTCTATAATTATGTATGGAACACTCTTCTTTACCTTCTATTTAGATTATGGGGGTGATCACGATTGCTTTGTCTTGGCCCCCGTTCTTATGTATGTAGTAAATGTGTTGTTGGGCAAGTTATGTGTTATGTTTGAGCTTTGACTGATCTATGTTATTTAAGTATTAAACTCTCACTCTCTCCCTTAGTCCCAATTCTCCTTGTTCATATTTCTTATGTTATTTTTAATGCTTCTGCGACCAATAATGTATAATGATAAGTTAAGAGGCTTTTTTGGGGACCCTTCGATCTCCCTATTCTCCGTGTCACATCTAGGCCCTATTTTGGGTCGTGACAAACTTGGTATGAGAGCACTAGGTTGTTAGATCCTCGGAGTCCAACACTCCGCATTGGTTAAAGTCTTATTCATGGTTATGTTATGCACCACACCTAGGAAATGTTTCACTTCTTCATGATCTAAGTCGTGTAATAGAGTTAGGTCCGCTAGGGCTTATTGCTAACTCCTAACCATTATATTTTAGGACGTGACTCAAACTACTCAAGATAGTGATATATCGAACGCAGAGGTTCAAAACTCCTCTATGGATAATGGAAAAAGCAGTGACAACATTGGCAACTCAACTCAATCAACAAGTGGATGCTCCCGAGACTTCTAGTGGTGGGGGAAGAGGTAGTGAGGCCAAGAGGGCCCATTTTCAGGGTAAATTCCAAAGTTCCAAGGGGAGAGATAGAGGTGGTGTGGTGCCTTGTGTTAGGTGACCAAAATGTGGTAGCAGCCATGATGGCCAGTGCTTGAAAGGTACTAATGCTTGTTATGGTTGTGGGAAGGCCTAAATGCCGAAAGTTCAGGAGAAAACATAGTGGTGCATGTTGGAGGAACATGGGTGCATGCTTTGGATACGGGGAAATGGGACACAAAATTCTAGGCTGCCCATATGCTCAAAATAGTGGTAAAGATGGTCAAGTTGATCAAGTAGCTCAAGAAAGGGATGAAGTGCCCGATGCTACTACCAGTAAGTTGGAGTTTCCTTGGCTTTGTTGTGCATGCAATGTTAGGCCTGGTGTTCCACTATTTTATGTCTATTCTTTTGGTTACTAGTGGAGCTTCTTGTGTGCCCGAGTTGTTGTATGAACCTTGGTGTTTATGCTTTTGTTGAGTACATAGTTGCTAGGAGGTTCATAGGTGTTGATCCAAATTTGTATTGCATTAGATATCGCTTTGTGACTTGTTGGAGTTGGCGTGGTGGATTTTGATGTCATGCTAGTGATGAAATGATTGTTTGTATGTTGTGTCTTCATGGATGGTAGGACCCATAGAGTTAGATCCCGAATCCCTAATGAACTTACCCTTGAGTGGGAGGTTGTCAAATGGTAGCTAGGGAGGTAGGTCCATTTCATGTCTTAAGGTACTATTGGTCTCTAAGGGGTTTCATTTTTCATCTTGTGAGAATTAGAGGTATTGAACCTAAGTTGTTTTGTCTATAGAATTCTTGTTGGTGGTAGATGAGGCTTCGAATGTCCTTTTCGATATTTTGAATTTGGGGTAGTGTCTTTTGGTTTGACTAGTGCACCAGTTATGCCTATAAGTCTCATGGGTAAGATCTTTAGTCCCTACTCTAATAGGCTTATGGTAGTTTTGGTGATGATATGATGGTTTGTATTCCCTAATGAGGTAGTGCGTGTGAGTCTTTTGATTGCAGTACTCCAATGTTTAAAGAAGAAAGTTGGATGCTAAATAGGATAAATGGGGATTTTTGTTGCAAGAGGTTTCCTTTCTAGGTCGTGTGGTGCCAGGTGATGGCATTAAGGTGGACCTTAGTAAGACAAAGGTGATTAGAGATTGGCCTAGACCTTTAAACCCTTTAGATATTAGGAGCTTCTTGGGCTTAGCGGGCTATTACCAGAGGTTGTGAATAGGTTATCTTCTATTACCCATCTTGTGACTTAGTTGGCATTAAGTAAGGCCAATGTTATGACCGATGTTTTGAGTAGGGTGATTTGATAGGTCTGTGAGTTGCTATTCCTTATGCTATTCCTTTGTGCTAAAAGGATTCATGTGTGTGTCCCGGATGGTTGCGTGACTCTTTAGTGGCTAGAAGGGGTCTATAAGGGTTTCCCTATGTTATTATTACATAGAAGTCTTGTCTTGTGATCTTGGTTGAATTTAGCTTGATGTGTTGGAGGTCTTGAGGTTGTTTGACTATTTGCATAACGTGTTTCAATGAGTGTAGGACCCGTAAGTTGTAATATGATGGTTAAGGATGGTCGATCTATTTAGTCAACTATGATTGGTTGGTCACTTCTCTAAAGTTGATTTGAGGTTTGTGTTTTGTTCTCAAGTGTGGAAGAGGGTAGGTGATGTCCCTAAATGTCCTTATGAACTAGAAATGATCATTTTAAATATTGGTGGAGTTGTTTGGTTGGCTTCTGCACTAGTCGTGGTTGTGGGTCTCTTCAATAGGGTATTAAAACCCTACCTTCATATGGTTGTAGTGGTCTCTAGTGATGAGGTATTGTGAATCATTTGCTAAATATGATAAGTGTGCATTATGGATACCAAGAAGGTGAGTAGAGTTCTTTAAGGATTATGAATGAGTGCATTATTTTTCCCTGGTAAGGCTAATATTGCGGTTGGTGCTCTAGGTAGCCTAGCATGTTTGTTGATGGTGGCAAAGAGGAGACTAGTGGGGTCCATCCGCGGTTAGATTAGAAGTTAAGTTGAGGGAAGTTGAGCATGGTGGTGTAGCATTTTTGATGGTTCTAAATATTCTTGGGTTAAGAGATCTAGATTAGGAAAGTCCTTCATTCCGCCTCTTTAGAGATGGAAGATTTGGGTGAGAAGATGATTGAGTGGGGGTTGTCTCCCAAGGGGGAGATGGCGGTCATGGTACCAAGTGGGTTAGGTGTATTTAAGGTTGATAATTGAGTTGAGGATTGTGAGTCCTTATAGAATGTAAAGGGAGGTTGGTTAGGTTGCATAAGCTTGGGAATTGCCTATGGTATGGTTATGGTTTGTCCTGTTTTTCATGCTTTTAGGTTGAAGGGATGTGGTGGGGAGTACCGTGCTATCGAACTTGTAAGATTGTGGGTGTTTTATGGAGGATAAGTTGCCTTAGGAAGAGGTCCCGGTGGAGGTATTGGATGGAAGGGTTGAAGAAGTTGATTGGTATGGGATAGTGTTTGTTAAGGCCCTTTGGAAGAATCATCAAGTCGAAAGTGTCTCTCTAGGAGCCGAAGTGGGCATGGAAAAGTGATACCGTACTTCTTTCACTCTATTCAAGCTTATGATAACATGTTGAACCCCTTCTTATGATTTCAAGTCTTATGTTTCAGCCCCTATGTCATTTGCATGCATCCATGTTTATGTTGACAAGTTCATGATGATTTTTGACACTTATGTTGATATTTTAAAAATGGTGTTTTAAATGTATTATTGCATTCCTGTTGGGGCTGATTTGTTCATGATTACTCTTCTTATATACGTTTCTTTGACATTTGGGGATGAATGTTCCCAAGAAGATATATTGTAACACCCCACACTTGCCTAGGAATGCCCCCATAATGTATTCTTTTTCAATATCTCAAAATCCATGAAGAATTTCGCAAATCCGATTGCATATTCTTGTTCAGCGGGAAACATTATGTGGGAAAATGAGCACCTACAAGGTATACTTCATCCGTGCCAAGAAAAATAATTTTTGGTGAAACTTTGCAAAAACAGTAGCTATCTATGATGGGTCCGCGACGCGGACTAGTTCAAAAAGTTACGAAGTTTGGTCTTTTTCACTCCAGGGCAATTGGGTAATAACCTTATACCAATATACAAGAAAATCCATCATTGTCTAGCCATTTTGTAACCTAAAAACCAACCAAAAACCTCTCAAAATCCTCTCTAATCTTCATCAAATTCTCCATCCATTCTCAAGGTTTTTAAGAAGTCTTGTTGAAATTCAAGGAAACCAAGTGAATCCCCAAGTCCTCCTCAAGATTCAACTATCCCAAAACTCATCCAGATCTAAGGATTTCATTCAAGCTTCAAGCCTCCATTTCAAATCTTCTTCAAGAAACTCTCCAAGTTCAAGGTATGTAGGCTTTAGCCATTGGGTTCTACCACCGATGGTGACCTAATCTTTTTTTTACTAAATTTGCATGACTTAAAGTTGATTTTACAAAAAGGTTTACTATTATGAACATGTCTTTGAACTATGTTAAAGCTATTTAAAGTTGTGATTGTTTTGTTATGTTTTAAACTACAAATCTTGGATCTATTGTAATACTTGATGAGGGGTTTTGATGTATATTGGTTGAGGGTGTTGCAATGTATTGATTGATTGTTTTATAATGGATTTTCTTACATGATTTCATCTCTAAATTGCATGGTTTTATAGTAGCATTACACACCTGCCAAGTGTTTGATAAAATGTCCGGATGTGGTTTCTTGAGGAGTTGAGGGTCCAAAGCATGAGATATGATATGAATGACTAAATGATGATGAAATGAGCTAATACATATTTTATACTCTATATAAAGTATTGCATTAGACCATACCCGATCCGAGGGGACAAGAGCCTGGGTAACCATGTTGGGGTTTATACTCATTAATTATGCAAGGGGTTTATACTACGTCACCGTGTTCATAAGGTGTGATTATCATCAACCATGTGAGGAGTTTATACCACACAACCACTGAGGTATTCGTACCTTGAATAACTAGCTTTGTCTCTTCTACACATATGATATCCTATATGAGCATGAGTTACTGAAGCATGTTTTACTTAAGCACTGATCATAAATTTCATATTGAATATTATGCCTATCGCTTAGTATTATGCATTTTGATTATGATGCCTATATATTGCTACATTGTATCCTACATACTTAATACATTCAAACGTACTAACGCGTACTCTTGCCTATATGATATCACCATGTAGGGATCGAAGCCTAAGTTGATCATCCTTCTCCTCCACGTGGCTAGTTCGGTACTACTCAACCTAGTTGGTGAGTCCTCCACTTTGGGGATTTTAGTATATGTTTCTCTTATTATGTATTGAACACTCTTCTTTACTTTCTATTTAGATTATGATGCTGAGCTCGGTTGCTTTGTCTTGGCCCCCGCTCTTATCTATGTAGTAGAGGTGTTGTTGGACAAGTTATTTATTATGTATGAGCTTTGAGACATCTATGTTATTTAAATGCTAAACTCTCTCTCTTAGTCCCAATTCCCCTTGTTGATATTTCTTATGATGTTTTAAATGCTTTCGCAACCAATGATGTGTAATGGTAATTTAAGAGGCTTGTTTGGGGACCCTTCGGGCTCCCCATTCTCCGTGCCATGTCTAGGCCCTATTTTAGGTCGTGACATATGCCTACATGATTTCACCATGTAGGTATCGGTGCTCCTCAACATCCTCTAAGTGTCTAGCTTGGATTTATCAAGATTCTACTTGTGACTCCTCCAGTTCGGGGACAATGTTCAGTTCTATCGTACTTATGTTGCGGCTTTATTCCAATTTACTTTCAAGTTTGAGGGTGAGCCTTGAATATGTCTTGACCCCCATTCTATTTATGCTTAGAGGTGTTGTTGGATACTATGCTATCTTCCTCTAATTTGATGTTGAGATTCCATGGAAACTTATCCCTTAGACTCTATCCCTTATGTGATACTATTTGGTGCTATTGATAGTGATGGAAAGTGATGAAAGTCCTAACTCCCTAAATGCCCCCATAGCATGAGGCAGACTTACCCATCCATTAGACTTATTTGCAATGTGATTCATGTTTATTCTCTTCCCTATAACATCCCCATGGCGTGATTCCGAATCCCTGCTTCCCTTAGAAATTATTTGCTAAGTGTTGATTTATCTTATATTGTTTTCGCGAAACCCAGGATGTGCAAATGATATGCTAAGAGTCTTGTTTGGGTTGCCTTCGGGCTTCCCATTCCCCGTGTCACATCTAGGCCCTAGGCTTAGGTTGTGACAAGCTTGGTATTAGAGAACTAGGTTTATAAATGATTATCGAACATCCAACATAATCTGCCGAGTAGAATCTTGTTCATGGTTGTAAAGCATGCCACAACTATGGATAGGAGGCTATAAGGCATTTTAGGAATTATTTCTCTTCATTATGATCCATGTCGTGTCATTGGAAGTACCTAAGGTGTCACGATTCAAGCCTAGGGCCTAGATGTGACACAATGCAAGAGGAACCCGAAGGGACCCCAAGCAAGCCTCTTAGAACATCATTACACATCCTTTGTCGTGAAAGCAATAAAACAAGCATCAAGAGATAATAAATTAGGATAACTGGGACTAAGGGAATACTTCCATATCATAGACATCAAGAACAATAGAGTCAAGGCTCATAGCATAGATACATAACATTTTCAAGAACACCACTACTACATAGACAATAGCAAGGGCCACGACAAGCAACTAGGTTCACCCGCATAGTCAATACATAACCAAAAGAAAGATAGTCTTAATACATAGCGAGAGATCATAAGAAACATCCCCGGAATAGAGGACTTACCAACAAGCTTGAGAGATCATATACATACATTCCTTTTATCGTCATATATATACATTCCTTTCATCATCATATGATCAATACGTATTCCTTTCATTATCATAAAGTCATTCAACTCATAAGACATGCATTGGACCTTTAATTCCACAAGAATCCATATCCGGTCATTTTATCAAACACTTGGCGGCTGTGTAGTGCTAATATAAAACCATGCAATTCAAGAGTGTTATCATGCTAGAAAATCTAATGTAAAACCATCAATATATACTTGGTAATACCCTCAAGCAATATACATCAAAATCCTTCATCCATTCTCACAATAGATCTTAGATTCATAGGTCAAAATATAGTAAAACAGTCACAATTTCATAAACCCCAACATAGTGTGCAGTGAATTTCATAATCAATAAGACCTATGAGTAAATCAACTTTAAATCATGCAATTTTTAAGAAAAGGAATCTTGGGTATCGTAGGAGCATCATGGGTGAAAGGGACCCATGAAAGAAACCCACATACCTTAGCTTGGGAGATGAACTTGATGAAGATTGGAGATGGAGACTTGAAGCTTGAATGAGAACCTTTAAATCCGGATGAGTTTTGAGACTTGAGTTTAGGAGTAAAATATTTGGCTAAGTGTTTAAATGAGTATTGGCGAATGTCTAGAATGATATGAGAGTGAAAAATAGCTAAGTATAGGTATTTTCACATTTGGGAACATTTAGGCCTAAGATTTAGAAGGGCTGGACTAGACTAGCAAAACAGTCAACAAAATACACACCTGCGGTCCCTGGCAGCATCGTGCAGAGCTTACTGGAATTCACATTTTGAAAATTTGAAATTGCTAATCCTTTGCTCTTAAATTGGTGCTAGACCCACTTTCCACTCAATTGGACTCCTGAACAAGAATATGAAGTTGTATTTTCAATATCACATATGGATTTTGAGATATATGAAAATTATGATTTTGGGCACTTCCGAGGAATATTTTCTGGCACATTTTTGGGGTCATTTCAATATCTTTCCCTTGAGAACATTTGTCCCCGAATGTTAAAGAAATGTATATGAGAGATACAAACATGACAATTTCATCCCACATAAGGATACAATAATGTACTTAAGCATCATTTCAAAAATGTCATCATAAGTGTAAAATCATCATGAACTTGTCAATTTAAATATGAATGTATGCATATGTCATGGGCTGACCTTAGACTTGAAATTACATAGGGAACTTATATCAATACCTTAGGCTTAATTGAGTGGAAAAGATAAGAGTATCGCCTTTGCATGTCCGCCTCGGCCTCTCAAGTAGCACTTTCAACTTGTTGATTCCTCCAAAGGACCTAAACCGAAGCCATATCCTTGTTTCTGAATCTCTTCTCTTGCCTATCAAAAATCTGACCGGAACCTCTTCATAAGTCAAGTTTTCTTCAACTACCTCCATGACATCAAAAGGAACAATAGTATTGGGGTTACCCACATACTTCGTCAACATAGACATATGAAAGACTGGATGAACCAATTCCATTTCTCTAGGAAAATGCAACTCATAGGCCACCTTACCGATCCTTCTCATCACTCTATAAGGGCCTCCGTATCTAGGGCTCAACTTGCCCTTCTTACCAAAATGGACCACATCCTTCATGGTTGACACTTTCAAATACACCCAATCACCAACTTTGAATTCAAGGTCCCTTCTCCTCATATCGGCATAGGATTTTTGGCGACTTTGAGCCATCTTGAACCTCTCCCTAACTTCTCAAGAGCCTCCATAACCAAATATGGTCCCAACAAAGCCACCTCACGGATTTTAAACTACCCAATTGATGATCTACAACGTCTACCACAAAGGGATTCAAAAGGAGCTATATCGATACTATAATGATAGCGATTATTGTAGGAAAACTCAATCAATAGAAGATAATCATCCCAACTACCCTTGAGCTCCAATACACAAGTCTTAAGAACGTCTTCAAATGTTATGATAGTCCTTTCGGCTTGGCCATCCATTTAAGGGTGGAAGGCTATACTAAGTTTAACCTTTGTACCAAGACCCCTTTGGAAGGACCTACAAAAATGTGAAGTAAATTGAGGTTCACGATCCGATATGATGGATAAAGGAACGCTGTGCAATCTCACCAAGTCATGGATGTAAAATCTAGCATACTCTTAATCCCCATATATAGTCTTAACCGGTAGAAAGTGAGTCGATTTTGTCATCCTATCAACCACAACCCAAATGGAATCAAATCCCATCCTAGTCCTGGGCAATGCAACTACAAAGTCCATATTAATCTCTTCCCTCTTCCATGTAAGTACCTCTATGTCTTAGGTTAGGCCACCCTGTCTTTGATGTTTAGCTTTGGCTTGTTGACAACTATAACTGGACACAAATATCACAATATCTTTCTTCATGCCTCCCCACCTGTACACCTCTCTCAAATATCTATACCTTTTAGTAGAATCGGGGTGAATAGAATAGGAAGAACCATGAGTCTCATCGAGAATTCTCTCTCGCAAGCCATCAACACAACACACACAACCTCCGTTGGTATCTAAGTGCACCATCTCCCCCTTGGGAGAAAACATCCACCTTCCCATCACTAATCAAGGCTTTCAATTCCAATAAGGAGGCATCATGATCTTGCTTAGCTTTCACCTCCTCCACCAATGAAGATTTAGAACTATCAATAACAATGCCACCACCATTGTCCACCTCTTCCAACCAAACTCCTAACCTAGCCAAACGATGGACCTCCCTAGCCACCTAACTATCGCCACCATCAACATGAGCTAGGTTACCCATTGAAACCCTACTCAAAGCATCCGCCACCAATTAGCCTTACCCTGATGATAATGCACACTCATATCATAATCCTTAAGAAGTTCTAACCATCCCCTTTGCCTCAAGTTAAGATCTTTTTCAGTAAAGACATATTGGAGAATCTTATGATCAATGAACACATCAACATACACCCCGTACAAGTAATGACACCAAATCTTTAATGCAAATACCACAGCGGCTAGTTCAAGATCATGGGTAGGATAGTTCTTTTCATGCATTTTGAGTTGCCTAGAAGCATAGGCTATCACTTTACCATTTTGCATTAGAACACAACCCAAACCAACTCTAAAAGCATCAAAATACAAAACAAATCCCTCTAGCCCTTCTGGTAGTGACAAAATAGGAGAGGATATAAGCTTATCTTTCAATTTTTGGAAGCTCCTCTCACACTCATCGGTCCATACAAACTTGGCCTTCTTTTGAGTCAATTTAGTCATGGGAGAAGCAACAGAAGAAAATCATTCACAAATCTCCGATAATAACCCGTTAAGACTAATAAACTCATAATATTCGACGAGTTCAATGGTCTAGGCTAATTTGTAATGACATCCGCCTTTTCAGGATCCACCTTAATACCATCCCCCTACACCATATGTCCTGGGAAGGAAACCTCCCTCAACCAAAATTCACACTTTTCATATTTGGCATATAGCTTCTCTTCCCTCAATCTTTGCAACACAACCCTCAAATGAGCCCTGTACTCCTCACCAGGAGAATAGATCAATATATCATCAATGAATACCACAAAAAATGAATCAAGATAGGGTTTGAAGACCCTATTCTCAAGGTCCATCAAGATGGCTGGTACATTGGTCAACCCACAAGACATCACAACAAACTCATAGTGCCCATACCTAGTCTCGAAGGCCGTCTTGGAAATATCACACTCCCTCACCTTTACTTGATGATACCCGGATCGAAGATCAATCTTAGAGAAATGACTAGCCCCTTGCAATTGGTCAAATAAATCATCAGTCCTTGGAAGAGGATACCTATTCTTGACAGTGTCCCTATTAAGTTGTTGGTTGTTAATACACATTCTAAGGGGCCGTCCTTATTTTTCACAAACAATATCGGTGCACGCTAAGGTGATTGGCTTGGCCTAATAAATTCCTTCTCCAATAAGTCCCTTAATTGTTCCTTCAACTCCTTTAACTCCACCAGATACGTTAAGGGGGAATAAAGATTGGTTGATTATCTGGAAGGATATCTATATCAAAATCTATCTCCCTTTAGGGAGAAATACCGAGAATGTCATTTGGGAAGACATCAAGGAACTTATTAACAACCGGAACCGACTCTATGGGAAGGACTTTGGACTCCACATCCTTAACCCTCACAAGATGGTAAAGACACCCCTTAGAGATCAACTTACGAGCTTTAATTCAAGAGATGAACCTACCTTTGACCACCGCATCATGACTCTACCACTCAAGGAAGAGTTCATTTGGGAATTGAAATTTGACCCTATGGGTTCTACAATCAATAGAAGCACAGTATGCATACAACCAATCCATCCCAAGAATGACATCAAAATCAACCATGTCCAACTCAACAAGATTATAAGGTAATACTCTATGAAAAATGCAAATAGGGCAATCTCTATTAACCTTCCTAGCAATAATAAATGCACCAATAAGAGTAGACACCTCATATGGCTCACACAACATTTCGGTGGCAACATGGAACTTTTTGGTAACAAAAAGGGGTAACAAAAGAAAGAGTGGCACCCGGATCAATTAATGGATACACATCAAAATCAAATATTGTCAACATACTGGTGATGACATCAAGAACCTCCTTAACCCCTTGCATCCCATGCAAAGCATTAAACCAGTAGTGCCTTGGGGAACCATCTTGTCGGCCAACTCTTCCCAAAGGAACCACATTATCAACTTGTAGGGGAACATCCTTACCCTTGTTGCGATTTCGAGGGCAATCCATCACCTTATGCCCAAATTCTCCATAACTGTAACAAGCATTTGTGTCCCTCAAGCATGGGCCACTATGACCCCTACCACATTTTTGACACCCACCATTAGGGACAATACCTCCAACACCCCGAGCCCTTGGAAAATCATTGGCAACCCTCTTTTGAAATGCGTGAGAGGACCCTTTGCCTTGATGGAATCGACCACCCTTTTGAAACTTCCCCTCAAAACGAGCCCTCTTGGCCTCATGAGCGCTCCTTTTCCTCAATTTCTCCTCCTCAATATATCTGGCATAGGTCATCAAACGTGAGAAGTCCATGTCACTAATTAACATGGAAGACCGACACTCCTCATTAACCAAGTCGGAAAGGCTCATCACAAATTTACTCATTCTAGATCTGGAGTTGGCCACCAAATGTGGGGCATACTTTGAAAGTTGGTTGAACTTGAGGGCATACTCCCTCACACTCGTAGACCCTTATCTCAAATTCATAAATTCCATCGACTTAGCTTCCCTAAGTTCAAGGGAAAAGTACCAATTAAGGAAGGCCACCTTGAACTCCTCCCAAACCACCACATAATTGACTCCCTTGTCTTCCCTCCATTGATTGTACCATATTTGTACTATCCCTTTGAGTTGGTAGGCTGCCAGCTCCACCTTATCATCTGAGCTTACTCCCATGATAGACAAAATCTTTCACACCTCATCAATAAACTCTTAAGGGTCCTCACTCACCTTTGACCCTGGAATTCTGGGATATTCATTCTCATGGAGTCTCTCATGCTAGATGCTGGTGTAGGAGCATAAGGGGCTTGGGCCCTTTGGTTGGCTTGATTAGCCATAACTTGAGCAAGAAAAGTGAGAGCATCCAAAAGCTCTCCATTGGCTGATTGCTCCTCGGATGTGCAGGCTCTTCTCCCTCTCGTGTTAGGAATGATCTAGCATAGCAAAGCACAATACTTAGGGTGAAAAATCTTACTACAACTTCTATAGCACGACATAAAGTAAGAAGAATGGAAATATTTCCTAAACACCTCATAACCTCTAGCTCATAGTTGTAGTGCACAACACAATCATGAACAAAACTCTAATTGATGTGGTGTGTTAGAATCTGAGGATATAATAACCTAGTATGCTAATACCAAATTTGTCATGACCCAAGCCTAGGGTGTAGACGTGACATGGCACAAGTGGAACTCGAAGGGACCCCAAACAAGCCTTTTAAAACATCATTACACATCCTTGGTCACGGAAGCAATAAAAAAAGAATCAAGAGATAAAAAATTAGGATAACCAGGACTAAGGGAGCACTTCCATATCATAGACATCAAGAACAATAGAGTCAAGGTTCATAGCATAGATAAATAACACGTCCAACAACACCTCTACTACATAGATAAGAGTGGGGGCCACAACAAGCAACCAGGCTCACCCTCATAGTCAATACATAACCAAAAGAAAGATAGTATTAATACATAGCAAGAGATCATAAACAACGTCCCCAGATATAGAGGACTCACCAACAAGCTTGAGAGAAAATCTTACTAGCCACGTGGAGGGGGAGGATGATCAAGCAGTGCTCCATTTCCTACATGGTGACATCATGTAGGCATAAAGTATGTATTAGTACGTTTGAATGTGCTAAGTATGTAGAATGCAATGCAATAATAGATAGACATTATAGGTAAAATGCATAGTAATGCTCAATAGATAGCATAATATCAAGATGACATGTATCAATGATGCTTGAAGTAAAGATCATGCTTATATAGAACATAACACGTGTAAGGAGTTACCATTCTAAGTGCAATCCAAGTACTATTGCCTCCATGAAGAGGCACATGAGGTACGAACCCCTTTATGAGGTTGGTGGAGTACAAACCCACCAACAAAGTTGATGGAGTACAAACCCTCCAACAAGGTTGATGGATACAAACCCCTTACAAGGTTGCACGGGCCTGCCACCTCCTGAGTGAGGTGATCGAGGTACAAACCCCTCAACAAGGTTACCTTTGTTTAGTTCGGAGCCTACAACCTCCCGAGTGAGGCTTGGTCATCCCCAACTCAATAGAGATAATATCATATATATACATTCCTTTCATCATCATATACATACATTCCTTTCATCATCATACAATCATTACATATAAACCTCCCTTTCATTATCATAAAGTCATTCAACTCATAAGACATGCATTGGAACTTCAATTCACAAGAATCCATATCCGGACGTTTTATCATACACTTGGCGGGTGTGTAGTAGTGTAAAACCATGAAAATCAAGAGTTTTATCGAGCTAGAAAATCTAATGTAAAATCATCAATAGATACTTGGTAACACCCTCAAGAAATGTACATCAAAATCCTTCATCAATTCTATGATGGATCTTAGATTCATAACCCAAAACATAGTAAAACAATCATAATTTCAGAAACCCCAACATAGTGTGCAGTGAATTTCATAATCAATAAGACCCATGAGTAAATCAACTTTAAATCATGCAATTTTTTAGAAAAGGAAGTTTTGGCATCATGGGTGAAAGGGACCTATGAAAGAAACTCACATACCTTAGCTTAGGAGATGAACTTGATGAAGATTGGAGATGGAGACTTGAAGCTTGAATGAGAACCTTCAAATCTGGATGAGCTTTTAGACTTGAGTTTAGGAGTAAAATATTTGACCAATTGTTTAAATGAGTATTAGGGAATGTTTAGAATGATATGAGGGTGAAAAATGGCTAAGTATAGGTATATTCACATTTGGGAACATATATGACCAAGACTTACAAGTCCTGGATCAGACGGGCAAAACAGTCAACAAAATACACACTTGTGTGCCCTGGTCGCGTTGCGGCCAGGGGTGCACAGAGCTCACTGTAATTCACATTTTGGAAATTTAAAATTCTAATCCTTTGATCTCAAATCGGGGTTAGACCCATTTTCAACTCAATCTGACCCCTGAACAAGAATATGAAGTCGGATTTTCGATATCAAGCACGGATTAAGAGATATGGAAATTACAATTCCGGGCACTTTCGAGGCACATTTTCAGGCACTTTTTTGGGGTCGTTTCATAAAGTTATTCCTCTTACTAAGATAGTTGGTCAAGAAGGCTGTCTTGAGTATGGTGAGTTAGGTTATAAGAGAATGGATTTCCTAGTGTCTGTAAGGAAGGGAAGATAGAGAGCTCGTAGAACTATGTACGGTGTGTATGCTTCCTTGAATATGGTGATGGTTGGTAATAAGTTGTTTCGTAAGTGGTGGTGCTTCAATTGATGTATTGATAAATGGTTGTGCTGGGATGTTGTAACGATAGTAGTTCATGTTCATTCTCATACATCATTTATCTAGCCTTGACTTTTTACTTATTATACATGCATGCTCATGAAAAGAGTTGATTGAAGTTTCATGTGCAATTATGAAAATGTGCTACTCATGCATTTAAAATAATTTCTAAGATAGAGACTTTGAAAGTTTCATGAAAATAATATTTTATTTGCATTATTGTTTTAGTAAGGAGTTGATAGAGGTTCCATTCTATTCATGAAATCTCTACTCAAATTTGGGGACGAATGTTCCCAAGGGGGAGTATTAAAACACCCCTCCACGTAGCTCGAAAAGACTCTATGATGCATTGTTCTTGAATATCAAAATCCATGCAGAATTTCGCAAATCCAACTTCATATTCTTGTTTAGAGGAAAAAATTGAGTGGTATCTCCAAGGTATATCTTGTTCGTGCCAAAAAAATAATTTTTTCGGTGAAGCTTCGAAAAACAGTAGCTGTCCGCGACCAGGCCGCGATGCGGACCTGGCGCAGACTAGTTCAAAAATTCTGAAAATTCTCGTTTTCACTCAAGGGTAATTGTGTAATAACCCAATACCTATACATATGAAAATTTCTCATTTTTCAGCCTTTTTAGCACTAAAAACTCATCAAAAACCTCTCAAATTCCTCTCTAATCATCACCAAATCATCCATCCATTCTCAAAATTTTCAATAAGCTTTGTTGGAATTCAAGAAAATTAAGTCAAGCCCCAAGTCTTCCTAAAGATTTTCTTTAGGAAGCTCCAAGATTAAGGTATATGAGTTTTCTTCCATTGGTTCTCTCACTCATGAAGGCCCAAAAATATTTTTATCAAATTTCTTGATTCTAATGACTAATTCTTTATGGGTATTTGTTACTATCACTCCATTGCTTGATATATGTTGGAAATTTGTTAGTTATTGGTCATAGGCTCCTACTAATGATTGAGATTATGATGTGTTATTACATTAAAGCTTTGTAAGCTATGGCATATTAAAAGAATCTACAATATTATGAATTTTTGAATCGTTTCCATGACATCCAAATTGGGATTTTTTTCAAGTATGTTGTTGGGTTATTTGAATGACTACTTAAATGAGTTTAATTTACCCTTCTCATGTTCCTTACTCTTTAATTCTATGATTTTAAGCTTAAATACACATACCCACTATGTTTTAACTAAGTTATGTGGCAAATCTATTATGTGATGAAGGCTTATGGTAGGACATATGATTTATGGATGTTGTTGATATTGAAGGGAAATGAAGCATGCTATGTGTTCATGAGAATATTATGAATGATATGAAACCCTTTAATTTGATATTATGATGTGATGGTTTGATGAACAAGTTTATGATATTCAAAGCTATAAATGTTATGCTACCATGAGACATTACAGAGTTGAGGATTGTATGAGATGAATTTCATATTTTCATGTCTATGTTTTGAAAGATGATATGTGCGATTTTGATGAGTTGTTTAAGAATGACTTAAATTAATGATATTCATTATATGTCTTAAAGTATGATGTTTAAATAATGAGAAATGAGGGCTGATGAGACATTATATGTTTATTCTTGACTTATTAAAAGTTTCTTATGAATAATGAAAAGGTTTCACTATATGTATACTAATTCATGAATGTGATAGAGAATGAGGTATATCAAGTACGATGTGAATTTATTGAAATATTATGAAAGCTACATGTTATTGTAAATCCCTCCTTATGATGATATGTTATTCAAGTTGTGTATGTCATGATTACCCTCATGTTTGTATGTCCAATAGGACTAGTTTTATGAATTTTAGCATGAATGAATAATAGAAATGTGAGCCCTACCTAGTTATGATTATGAGACTATGATGGCCCATTAGTAGGGGGATATGATAATGATGCTAGCTGATAGTAGATGCTTAGCCAAGATTATGATGTTAGCTGATAGTAGAGGCTTAGCATAGATTATAATGCTAGCTAATATTAGAGGCTTAGCCAAGATATATGAGCTATCCTTATGATGATGACTAATGTTCTAAATGTTTATGCGATGGGTTAGTAGAATTTCCCTCCATTATTTTATAAGGATTATGGGATGGGTTAGTGAATACCCCTTCACTAATGCATTACATGATTCCTCCTTATGATTATTCTGTGAGAGTTTACGTAGCACTGAGTGGACCTTGGGATAGATGCGGAAGCTTACAGTTAGAAGAGACGTGAGACTATTAGTATAATCCCATTGTCCCATAACTACGTGCCACCATAGGAAAAAGGAATCAGCCGATAATGGAGGTTGATTTCTAGACCAACCGATAGTAGAGGTTGCTCAATAGCAATGCTTTTGTGGATTCACTTAGGCATCTTAGGATGTCAACTTGACAGGTGATTCCCCCTTCCTCCGGTATAAGGAAAACATCGGGACTCCATGGCTTAGCTCACATGGTTTATATCGGTTAAAGGTTTCTCTCACACACGTTCAAGTTCTCCTTATGGTTCTAAGTTGTCCCACTTATGATAATTAAATAGTCCCTTTATTTTATGTCCAAAGGTAATTTAAAGTTCCTATGGTTCATTGTTTCATAAGTTCAAATGGTATTTTTCCTAAAGGTACGTGATGATGTTTACAAGTGTGTAAAGTGGTCTCTATTATGATTACCAATTTACTTGCTTAATAAAATAGTCTTTTACGTAAAATGATATATTGTTCTCCCAAGAATATTAATACTTTAATTATGTATGACATCGTGTATCTCTCACTAATTTAAGTTCATATGACCTATCATTCATTCAAGTAAGGGTAAGTTTTTTATTTCTCATGTGCATTATTCCATGTTCTATGGTGAGAGTAAAATGTCTAAAAAATCACTCCTATGCATATTATAAGTTTATATAATTTGCCTATTCTCGATTATGTTCATCTACGCATCCTACTATGTTTTTCCTAAAGTTGGCCTTTATGTTTGCTTGATTGGGGCTTACTAATGCCTTTATAAATGTATCATTTTTATCACAAAACTTAGTACAAATCATTTCATTATTTATTTTCATGTCATGCATTGCGTACCTACATTCCAGTATATTCCAAGTACTGACGCATACTTCTATGCCTACATGATTTCACCATGTAAGGACTGGTGCTCCTCAATATCCTCCATGTGGCTATCTTGGATTTATGAAGATTGTGCTTATGGTGAGTCCTCTAGTTCGGGGATAATATCCAGTTCTATCTTACTTACGTTGAGGCT
Source organism: Solanum clarkiae (assembly GCA_011800125.2). Taxonomy (NCBI): domain Eukaryota; kingdom Viridiplantae; phylum Streptophyta; class Magnoliopsida; order Solanales; family Solanaceae; genus Solanum; species Solanum clarkiae. The sequence goes on from JAABOM020000002.1 coordinate 10,886,391, forward strand.
TTATTCCAATTTACTTTCTAGTATGAGGGTGAGCCTTGAACATGTCTTGGCCCCCATTCTATTCATACTTAGAGGTGTTTTTGGATACTACCTTATGTACCTTTAATTTGATGTTGAGATTCTATGGAAACTTATCCCTTAGACACTATCCCTTATGTGATACTATTTAGCGCTATTGATAGTGATGGAAAGTGATGAAAGTCCCAAGTCCTTAAATGCCCCCATAGCGTGAGTCATAATTACCCGCCCTTAGACTTATTTGCTATATGATTAATGTTTATCCTCTTCCCTATAATATCCCCATAGTGTAAGTCCAAAGCCCACTTTTCTTAGAAATTATTTGGTATGTGCTTATTTATCTTTTATTATTTTCGCAAAATCTAGGATGTGCAAATGATATGCTAAGAGGCTTGTTTGGGTTGACTTCGGGCTTCCTATTCGACATGTCACGTCTATGCCCTAGGATTTGGTTATCATGATCCAAGCCTAGGGCCTAAACGTGAAACAGCAAATGGGGAACCCGAAGGACCTCAAACAAGACTCTTAACATATCATTGCACATCCTTGGTCGTGGAAGCATTTGAATAAAAACAAAGAGAATAAAAATAAGGATAAGGGACTAAGGAAGTCTGTTATAGCTTAAAACATATAAGAGTCAAGAGAGTGAAGGCTCATAGCATCATTTCATAACTTATCCAACAACACCTCTGAACGTAAAATTGAGCGGTGGCCAAGAAAACTTTCCAGGCTCACCTACATAGTCAAAGCACACAATAAGATAAAGAGAGTTTTTGCGTAACATTAGATCAAAAGATATCGTCCTCGGTGTTGAGGACTCACCAAACTTGCTTTGAGAAGATAGTACTAGCCACATGGAGGAAGATGATCATGTGGGGCTCCGATTCTACATTGTAACATCATGTAGGCATAGAGTATGCGTTAGTATGTTTGAATGTACTAAGTATATAGGATGCAATGAAACAAGAGATACGCACATAATCAAAATGCATAATCTAAGCAAGAGATAAAATATTAGTATCATGGCATGCATAAACAATGCTTGAAGTAAAACATACTTATATAGAACATACTACATGTGTAGGAAGACAACACCATCAAAGACCAAGAAACTAGTACTTGGAATCAAAGGCTTAGCACCCCATTGGAGGGTGATCGAGATATATACCCCTCAATCGGTAGATGGACATGAAACCCTCCATCTTAGTAGTCAATGTATCAACACATTAACTGGTTGATGGACATCACACCCTCCATCATAGTGGTCAAGGTATCAACCCCTTAACTGGTTGATGGACATCACACCCTCCATCATAGTGGTTGAGGCTAAGCACCCCACCCTCAACAAGGTATGGTCAAGTTGCAACACTATAGATACTTTTCAACAAATTAACATATAATTACATTACTTTCATCATCATAAAGTCACTTAACTCATATGTCATGCATTAGGCCCTCAACAACTCAAGAAACATTAACTGGACATTTTATCAAACACTTGGTGTGTAATGCTAGTATAAAATCATGCAATTCAATAGTGAAATCATGTAAGAAACTTGGAGTAAATCGACCCACCAACACCTGGAATACTCTCATGCAATTTACATTGAAACCCTTTAGCAAATCTCAACATAGATCACAGATTCATTGCTCAAAACATATTTAAACAGTCATATCTTTATCAAACTCCAACATAGTTCATAGTAAAATTCATAATAAGAAGTAACCATCGATAAATCAACTTGAAAACACGCGATTTATATAAAAGAGAAGCTTGGGCACCATGAGTGAAAGGACCCAAAGGTTGAAACCCACATACCTCAACTTTGGAGAATTCCTTGATGAAGATATGATTGAGAACTTGAACCTTTTGAGTGAATTACTTAAGACCCGGAATGAGTTTGGGACCCTTGATTTTGAGTGAAATATTGGTCAAAGTGTTTGAGAGGGTTTTGGGGAATGTCTTGTATGATATGGATTTGAAATATGGCTAAGTATAAGTGTTTTTATGCATGGGAAAGATTAGGCCAAAGATCCCAAGACCTTGGACCGAGCTAAACAAAATTGGCAACAAAATACACAGGTCCGCACCCTGACCGTGTCACGCCAAGGGCGCGGAACCTCACTGGAAATTGCCAACTTTTAAAATTTAAATTTTGCTACAGTTGCTCTAAAATCAGAATTAGACCCATTCGCACTCAATTTTCCCCCTAAACATTAATATGACGTCAGATTTGTAATATCATGTACGAATTTTTAGATACATGGAAATTATGATTATGGACATTTTCAAGGCACATTTTCGAGGATTATTTTTTGGGTCGTTTCATGGGTCGTGACATATAATAGCCTTTATATAGGCATGAATTAGAGTTTAGGATAGAGTGACTTCCAAAAATCATAACTGAAATAGAATTCATGTTGTAGAGTCCTATAAAATTTCGATGTCGCTAGCATGATGTATGGTTGATTCCTATAAAATGTTGATGTCGATAGCATGATGAATAGCTCATTTCTCAAAGAATCGATTAAACATTACCCAGTCAGACTCCGACAAGTACCTCCTGTTGCTTTTTCAATTTACAGGGTGAATATGTTTTAATTATTTAGATATTATCTGGATAGATAATTAGTGATGGGTTAAAATGAAATGTGGATTGGATAAGTCAAATTCGTATGAATATTTTAATTTAATTGAGTTTTTAAATTTAGATAATTAAATTAGTGGTGTGACCCATTCATTAACGGCTACATATAAAATATGGTAGGTCAAAATTGTCTGTGTGTTTTATTAATAAATAATGACAAGAATTGACATTTTGTTTGGTGACAAGCTAGGTAATATCAACTTTTAATGAATGACAAGAATAAGCCTTTTCTAAAATTTGATGACATATTTAATTTTTTTCCTATATAGAAAAACTAAAAGCAAAGTGATATTTAAATCAACATATGTAAATTAAATGGCTCAAGTGCATATTCTTTTTATCAATAATTCAGTATGAAATAAGTGAAGGTGTCCATATAAGTTATCTCTTCATATGAAACCATGGATTGATCATCATCTTTACGAATTCTTTCCAAATAACTTCTTTAAAAATATTTGGTTTTATATTATATTATAAGACTTTAGGTTTTACGAGGGTAACTATCAAAGTAATTCAAAATTTAAATTTAGGTTTGCATTTTTTGCATATATGATATTATTGTTTAAACTTCTTTTTAAATCATTTTTATATTATTGTGTAAGTCATTTAAATTGTCAAAACTAAAATTATCATTACATTCATTTTCTTTCAAGAGTAATATTTTTGTGAAAATATAAATAGAATCATTTTTCCCTTTTGCCATCATAAAAAAAGAACTGACAATAAACCTAGAATTAATGCAATACCAAAGAACTCATGCATAATTAATAGAATCAAACATCAGAAAATTGAGAAAACAAAGAGGAACATTTCATTAAAATAGGATAGACATTCAACTATTACAACTTAAAAAAAAAAAAAGGAGAACCATGCACTAGAAAAAGAACTTAGGAGGAGGAGAACAGGAGGAAGGTTTCTGTGTAAGAGACTGGACAATGAGCATAAGATGAGTATTGGACTCCATAAGATGACTAAGCAATTTGTCTGTAAGGTCTGCCACTTTTTAGCAGAAAGGCTAGTGTAGATGATAAAATTTGCAATGAGAAAATAATAATCAAGAATGAAAATATCACAAAAATTGTAGTATATAGTTTAAAGTATGTGAGTGTTACAATCTCTATGAGTCATCTGATTTATGTTTTCAAGTGTAAATTCAAAGGCTCTCGAGCTTGATCCTTAATTTGAAATTTGTTTTTGAATTTTTAATTATTTCTTTATCTTGATCATGAATTTTGAATTTGTTCTTCATCTTGATCTTGAAACTTGAATTTGTTCTTGAGATTGATCTTGAGTTTTAGGCCTTTTAAGCTTGTTGTTGAACTTAAATGCTTGAATGTTTGAATTTTTGAACTGGTAGAGAAATTTGTTGTGTTTGATCTACGAGCTTTTCTCCAAGTTTTTGTTAGAATTCTTGGTGGCATTTTTAGAATAATATGACCCCTATTTATAGTTGTATAATAGAGGAATTATAATAGGAAAGACTTCCCTTCAGCCAAATAGATTTAAGTGACATGGCATATTGGGCTTTAATGAAATGGGCCTGTCATTTTGACACATGACATAACGCTATTATTTTTTAACTTGGGTGCCACGTCATTTGACATGTGACACTAAGATATGCCACTAGGATGAAGTGATATTGGGCTTATTAACTTAGTCTCACATATTGCAATCCAAATCAATTAGCTTCTATTTTAATTAAATCTATCTTTATTAGACTTAAATAATTAATCCAATTATATTAATTCATATCATTTATTTGAAATAATATATTCATGAATTTAATAGAGTTTGAATCATTTTAAAATTTATCTTTAATAAATTTTAAATGATTATAGCTAATATTTCAAGCCTTTAGTTCCATCACCTCATCTCAACCTGCTCCTCAGTCTGAGCTTGAACCAGCTTAGGCTTTTGTAAGGCTATCTCTACATCGTTTTAGCTTAGACGATGATTATGTTCATGCTCCAATAAGAAATCAGTCGCTGTCAACAATTAACCTAACCAAAGATTAGGGTCGAAACCATAGGGAATACAGGGTTTGACTACAAGAATTCACTACCAATCATTTTGTGTATTCATAACTAAAATCTTTAAATGGCAGGGGGTTTATGATTCAAAAATAAACACCATACTACATGTAAGGATCTAGAATTTCCAAGATTATGTATGTGTTTTAAGGCTATCATGGGCCCTTACGACAAGCAAAGTTCCAAAGGATTTTCATTGGCTAAGTTTGACACAATTATAGGTAGAAGGGTCCATTTTAAAAAAGCATAACTTTTAGCATAATTGGAACTGGGTGGCCCATAATACTGAAAATGAAAGCCCTTTGAGTTAGCATTCCAACACACTTGACTTCATCTCATTTCGAGTTCGAATGAAGGAGTTATGGCTGTTTTCGTAAGACCCTCCAATGAAGTAAAGCCCCACGGGCACCTATACGGGCAGTGGTGTCTTGTACGGGTCATGTGAGGTGTCTTGAGTTGGAAAAGGCTATTCTTGGCCTAAGGAATGGGACACGACTAGTGTCATAGGCCATGTGGCTTGCCACTGGCCGTGTGGTTGGTCGTGGGGTGAGTACAAGAGTGGAATAATGGGTGTTTGGGGGAGTTTTTCTTGCTAAGTGTTGTGCCACGCCCCTCACCACGACACGTAGCATGGGGCACGACCCATGGTACTTGGCGTGGAGCCTGGCCAATATTTTCCAGCACCAAATATGGTGCCACGAGCCTCCACATAGGCCGTGAGGCTTCACATGACCCGTGGAGGCCTCCGTGGTCATGATGAGACATCTTGTTCCAATTGATTTCCAACTTCAATTTTTGGACTATCTTGTCATGGGCACTCTACACAACCCATGGAGTGTTACATGACTCGTGGGACCTTCCATGTAGCAATACTTTGCCAAAATTTCCATCCGTTCACTATTGGCATTTTCGTAAATGCTAATTACTCTAATGCCCTTTTAAGACTTCCAATGCTATCTTAACCTTTCTAAAAGACCTAAACAATGTTCCAAAGGATAAAAATCACTACTCTCATCTAAATTAAACTCCTAAATCCTCTCAAGAGCCTCCATTAAGCTCCAATTCAATTTAAAGGAAACCCAAGAACAAGTTAGGATTTCAAGACCCACTTTCAAGCTTCCATTCTTCCCAAACCCAATTCCAAGGAACTCAAGGTCTAAGATATATGGGTTGATTATTGACTTCCTTTCAATCAAGGAGACTCAAAATTATTTTAAAGCAATCTCATGGATTTCTAGTTTACTTTAAATTCGGGATTTAAAGATTATGAATTCTAAAATACTAATTATGCATGGGTTATTTATTTGATGATTTTAATGTGATTTAAACTATTACACGAGGATTTTCTTTAGAGTTTATGGAACATCAAGTATGCATGTCCCCTTTAAGAATTCTAAATACATGAGTGATTATACTATGAATTTAAATGTGGATTTAATTATGTTTTTGATTGAATTTCATATTATATTATTGATTTTAGATTGAATCCTAATTACCCAAGTCATTCTTTCATTGTCCATAGCATATACATTCATGTACATGGATTATTTTGAGAAAGTATTTTATGAGTTAATTCCAATTATGTTCTATGATATGAGTTTTGATAAAAATGTTGGTTATGTCAATATTGTGATCACATATATGTCTTTGATTTTAGCTTTTTGAGCATTTTGGGTTCTTGCACCATTTTGTATATGAATGGGCTATTCCTATCAAGAGTGTATAGACTATAAAATTATGTTTTTGACCGTTAAGCCTAAGCATGCATTGAAATAGTTTCAGAAATGATTTACAACGTTTGAAAGTATATATATATATATAAATATGTATATGTATATTTATTCTTGTGGGATGACGATTTAGCACCGATGGATTGAGGGTGTTAGGGCTATCCCCAAGGGCCCTCTCCCTTTCCTTAAATTATGTGCCTAGCATAGGTTTCTGATTCGAAGAGGTAGTTGTCCCGTAAGGAGAAGAAATGACTTGATTTGTGATTTTATGAAAATCCTATCCGAAGAGGGAGTTATCCCATAAGGAAGGTTACTTCATATGAAGAGGGAGTTGTCCCGTAAGGTGAAGTATGGTCTACCCTTGGCAAGTAGATCACC
>JAABOM020000002.1:10893294-10910615 GCA_011800125.2 Solanum clarkiae
AGACAGACAGACAGACAGACAGACAGACAGACAGACAGACAGACAGACAGACAGACAGACAGACAGACAGACAGACACAGACAGACAGACAGACAGACAGACAGACAGACAGACAGACAGACAGACAGACAGACAGATAGATAGAGAGGGAGGGAGGGAGAGAGATAGAGAGAGAGAGAGATTAAATTTCAATAGTAAATATTAAAAAAGAATCTCTTGAACCTTGACACTTAAATCACGATTATGTTATTTAAAAGAAGTACAAAATATATAAAATAAATAATTTTATTTATTTTGCTTCCTTAATTGAAAAAAAATGAAAGAAAGAAAAATAAAGATAAGCGAAAAAAGAAAGAAAAAATAGAAAAGAAGAAAGAAGAAAGAAAGAAAATGAAGGAAATGAAAAAAGATTTTAAAAAGAAGAATGAGAGAAAAGGGAAAAAAGAAAGAAAAGGAATACAACTGGAGAAAAAGGAAAAAGAAATATAACTTTTTTAGCTCTATTTAATTATCAAACTATAAGTTTTCTTTATTTTTATAGATCTTGGGAGCAATTTTTGTCCAAGAAATTTTGATTAAATGAACGAAAGCTATTGACCTTTCATTAAATGAATGAAAGCTTATTGACTTTTCTTATGCAGGTTAAAAGTACCAAAACCAACTCTTATGAGGTCAGTTGTAAATTTAACCTTTTTCTTGACTTCATACTATATTCTTTTAGGAAAAATTACACAAAATTGATCTAATGTGAAATTATTTACTCTTAATAAATTCAGTCCAAACTATTTGTCCTTAATGGACCCATGACCCAAACTATTTATTTTCTTACTTCACTTTTCCTTTTTTATTTCACCATGACGTCATGCTGAGATAGTGTTGACATCAGTATGAATACTATGAAATAATCCTTTGTGATACTTCGGAGGTGTATATATACCATATCGGTATTATATAGAATAAGTTCAATACTCTGTGATACTGGCGGTATATTGATACCCAGTTGGTATTATATATGATTATGTTATTTTAAGAAATGAATAAGAAACAAATAAAAGAATATTAAACTCTAAATTAGTAGAAAATATATTAGTTGTAATACTCCGTCAAAATTATTTTGTTAAACTCTAAAGTAGTAGAAAATATATTCTTGTGATACTCTGTCGGTGTATTGATACCCTATTGATATCATATAATTTTGAACTCCTTTTTTAATAAATAAAATAATTAAAAGAAAATTATTAAACATACAAACTTATTTATTAAATTTTAAATTAGTAAAAAATATGTTCTTTGTAATACTCCATCAGTATATTAATGCTATATCGGTATCATATAAGATTGAGCTTAATCCTTTGTTATACCCTATCGATATATGTATACCCTATTAGTATATCATAAAAGGTGAGTGCTGATGTCAACACACAAATTATAATAGTAGAGGGTGAATTTTAATAGTAGAGGGGCATAAAAATGTAAGGGGGTAGATGGATGTATATAGTTTGCTTCAAAAGGGCATAAGCTTTGTTTTCCCTTTTCTTTAATGAATGGGTCCATGATCTCGTCGTTTCGTTAAAAAAGCGAGATATGTGTCAAAATACTCCCGAACTATCCTTTTTTTAAAAAAAAAAAATCATTCCTTAACTAATGGGATCGTGAGTTTCATACTTAAACTATCACTTATTACTTTGAGAAATATGTCTTTCTTTTGTTACATTCTCACCGGGTGTCGATACTCTATCTTTTATTTTTTTTCTATGAAAAAAGGTCACATCATACGCCACATGGACAAAACATTCCACCTTAACAAAAATAAATAATTATAGCATTAGTTAAAGTTAAATATTAAAGTCTTATTATTTCAAAAAAATTATAAATATAATATAATATTTTCTACGTCAGTTCTACCACTTCCTCTCAACCCCATCGAACCAACTAATATTTTAATTTGTTTTAAAAAAAAATTCTTTGCAAATTTTTGTAAAGAAATTCTTACTTCATCTCCCCATCCTACGTTACCTTAAATTAATAATTTCGATATTATTTTAATTTTTATAGAACAATAATTTTATCCTACTCACCTAATCCTCCACTTTCATTTTTTTCTCATTTTTAGAAAGTTACTTTTTCCTTTGCGTAAGTTTATTTTTAAAAATATATTTTTTATTTCTGTTATATTCAGTACACAAGTAAAAAAATATATTTCTAGAAAATATGTATACATATTTATTAAAAAAGAAAAAAGTATTTAAAAAAAGATAAAGATAAATTAAAAGCGGAGAGTTAGATGGGGGTGGGGATAAAATTTTATTTATTTTAAAAAATAGAAATAATATCAATTTTTTAGTGAAGGAATGGAAGAGTGGGTGAAGTTTGAAGTTTTTTAAAAAATATTTTCATAAAAGAGATTTAAAAAAATAAAAAGGCGGGAATTATTAGGGGTGGGGTGGGGGTCGAGGGGGCAAATGGGGTGGGGATAGGGGTAGAGTAATCAACAACAATATATCCAGTGGAATCCTACAAGTGCAGTGTGAGGAGGGTAAAATGTGCGTAGATCTTAGAACTACCTCATAGGAGTAGAGTAGGTTAGAAAAACATTTTAAATTTTATTTTTAAAATATAACTATTTTTTTAAAAATATATTTTTTTGAGAGAATATTAATATTTTAATCAATAACTTTTAACTATTATTAATAGTTTATTTTTATTTGTTCATATGGTATGTCATGTGGTAAGATTTTTCTGATAAAAGAGAGAAATGTATCATACACACAACAGTGAGTTACGTTTTGTAAATTAATAAATGATAGTTTAGGTATGAAAGTCATCTTTTTCATAGTTTATGTATGAAACTCAAAAAATAGGGCAAGTTAAATGTGATTCTGACATTTAAAATTAACGTGGATTGCAATAGTAGCAGCAATAAGTTCTTCTTTATCAACTAAGAGAAGTTAATGAAACAATTTCACCAAGCTAAGCACTACTCATTTCATCATTTGCAAGTTGCACCTATAAAAGGGGATTTAGGGAATGCACTTATCTCTAGTTGGTAGGAAAAAAAATTGCATCTGCAATATATTAAACTCGAGTATAAGGTCTCTCTCTGCATTTGCAACATGTATTTTTTTCAATACAAATTTAACATGGTAACCTTGAAAATATTAGTGTAAAATTCCATTACCTGTTAGTCAGCGACTCAGCGTATATAATTTAAATCCATTAAACTACCCCAAGGAAACAAGTATTTGAGGCAAATTACAACTAATGTTGCTACTTCACTAAGCAGATGCTTCAGAGAATGTACAACATCGTCAACTAATTAAGAAGGCACAATAAATAAAGCGAATGGTTCTAAGTTCTGCTGCAACATCTTTGAGTCCTTGTATACACAAAAAGCTGGACAGTAAATCTTATCTTTGTCATACGACACGATAAAAGCTGGATCCACTAATATCACGAAAAAAAATATACTGCTAAGAAGTGTCAAAAGATGGTAGCTAAGGTTTTTCTGCTGTCTCGGAAAAAGTTTCAGCTAAAAGTCTAAATGAGCTTTTTCTTTTGGAAATATTGCTTCAAGTACAATATTTGTAAAACTGACACCACAATGCAGATTCCCAAAGACATGATACTGAACCAAGCTACGCGAGCATTTGTTGTTTCATTCACTGACCGCATCTCCGATTCCCTGAAGGGACAAAAAGAGCTGAGAGATGAAAGAACAAATGCAAACAAATAAAACTCGTTGCCTCCATAAGCTAATAAATATACCTGCTCTTCAGGTAAATTAAATTTTCATGAATGGCCTCCACAGCTCCTTCAAGCTTTCTCAGCTCAAGCTCAACACCCTATCACAGGTACACAGCGTGCAAAATTCATAGAGCTTTGGGAATACACCCCGATATCAACTTATAAGAGCAAGAAAAAACAAAAGAACTATAAATATAGGCAGGAATATCCATTACAGTATTGCCTAACATATACAAATTTCAACCAAAACTTGCAAGTATTTTCTATAGATGATTTTCTTGAATTTAGTCATAAAGTGATTATTCTATTTCCACCACAAGAAAAGGCGTGAAAGCATCCACGATGGCGTATCTTCATGTGAGGTTGACAGGCTTCAATGGGAAAGTTAAAAGATACTTATTGTGGAAGAAGAGCCCGAGACAGAGTCCAAGAATTGTGAAGAACAATTGGTCAAGTGCTACACATATTTCATGGTTCAAGTCAAAGCTTTAGAGGAGTAAGATTGGGTCCCATATTATGCCCCCAAAGGAGAGCCTAAGGAGTTTCCACATGGACGCCCAAAGGTTTCAATGAGAATCTGATTTGTATGCCCAAAGTTGCTGAAGAAATCAAGCCCGAAACGCTGAAGTTCACGCCCAAAATAAGGCTGAAATCTCATGTTCAAAGGGACTGAAATTAATGCAACTTTAGGCTTGAGTTCTAATTAGAAGTTTGGAAACTTTTCATCATTTCATAATATTACTTTACCTTCTTTCCTAGTTTAAAAGTTCCCTAATTAGGATTTAATATTTATTATTTCCATCAAAATAGGATTCGAATCACATGATATTTGGAATAGGTTCCTCTATATATAGGAGTGGATTTTATTATTTATAGTTTTGACAAATATATTATGAATATTATTCGAGAGGTTTTTTTTACACATTTATGAGTGTTGACTTAGGATTTATCTTACAATCTTATAAGAACAATTCTTTAAGAGGTAAGATTAATTCTTAATTTGATATTTTTTTATAACCGTTGTATCTAGGCCAACTTGACCGCACCCTCAACTAATTTCACAAGATAGTCGACACCTCCCACCAACAATAGGTACCATATAACTCTATCCAGCTATGGCAGATGAGAAGAAATCACCTAGTGTTTTTTAATCTCTATTGGGATTCGAATCAAATACCTCATGATGCTCACCCACTTCATTGACCACTAGGCCGCACCATTGGACGCCTTAACTTGATATCTTTGGTTTTCACTAAAATAAATCAAAGAAGGCAATTAGTCTTATATTAGTTATTGTCTCTTATTTTTTTGAAATTGGAGTCTAGATCACCTTTTGATCTAAGTTCTGGACTAGACTCTATTACTATCATAATTAGTTTTAATCGGCTACATTAGAATACTAAAATCAGTTATTGTTTTGAACACTTAATCTTGAAATTTGGGAATTTTATTCATGATTTTTGCATATCTTTAAATTCCGTCTTTAATCTTTTTATTGTCACTTCTGCATTTATTTTCTTGCTTTTATTCAAGTAACCCGATTCTTATCTAAGTGTCTCTAAGATATTAAGAGGATGGTTGCATTGTATTACCATTTCGTCTGATTTCATAAAATTTGGTCATGACAACAGCAAAATATGTTTACTACTCTTATCACACAAAAATATCATTTGATTTACAACCAGCATCATTATTAAAAGAAAACCCACATTACAAATAAAAAAATGAAGGAAAAGGAAAGGGGAAAAGGGTGAAAGGATGACCTTTGTTCTTAAAAATGGTGTTGAAAACTTTAAAACAGATAGCAAAAGACGAAAAGGGGGAAAGGGAAACAAAAGAAAGATAGAAGAAAAGTAAAAAAAACAAGAATAATGTTAGAGAGGGATTGGATGCCTTTGTGCATACAGTCACCAGTGCACTGCATTGGTATCTTTAGCACCACACAAATATAAGTATTATGTCAGAAAATTGCAATGCTCTATATAACTTAGTGAGGGGTGCATGGGTTCACGTGAACCCATACCCCTCCATGTAAATCCGCCACTTGTACCCCTCCATGTAAATCCGCCACTTACCACAAGCATCCTCATCTCTAAGCCTCAGTATTTAAGGAAGCATTATAGATTCACTACAATAGCTTAATTGCTTCTCATTTTAAATTTTAGGTATAATCAATTACCTAATTGTACACCTTAGGTTATCTTAGATAGCTCTTTGAACATCTCAGGACACATATCTGCCAACAAAGCTCATATCCGCCAAAAGAAGGTTTAAACCCTAACACCCAAATGTTTATTGTTACCAACATTAAGCACCTAAAGGAGCTCCGCAAAGAAAGTAGCAATCTTAAAACTCAAGACCAAAGATAACCATAGTAATTGCTTCATATGTAATTATGACTTCCTATCATCAACATATTCACAAGGCATGCCATCCAAAACATAGAATCATGAGAAATGCAAGGGAAGATCTAGAACAATCTTTGCTAATTTTTTCAATTTCATATTTTTACAATTAAGTTCAAAATTATCATCAACTAAAATAGGTGTTGCCTCGCTAGAGGACCTGTTCATTATCATCCATTTTGTTGGAAGTAGGACATTTTATGCTACCAACAGACGGCATGTATCATAATCATCTATCCATCTCAAAGCATGGGATAAATAGAGATTTTAGTAATTTGCAGTCTTGCTCTTGCTGTGACTACTACTACTCTATGAGGTTGGATCAAAGATAACATGCCAGTACTCATTTTGAACAGCTAAATTTCTCACCTCTATCTTCTCTTTTCTTGCAACTGATTCCCAATCCTTAGCAGCAATTCCAGTTTTCCAGTCAATATTAACACTGAGACTCCCACCTCCTGGATTATCAGCCCAAAAACATGCTAGGTAGTTGCCAGCCTCTGTAGTTGTGAAGGCAAACTGACTGTGTGTTATGTTCTCCTTGTGATGAAGGGTGTTGCTATATGGCGAGGTGACCTGCAAAGTAAAACACAAGACATGATTTTCATATTGCAATGAAGCAGTCAGATAAATCTGTCTGAACGGTTAACGTAAATCTATCCATAGGTTCTACCCCGATATACAAGCAAACTGCTATCTCCAATAACATGGCAAACTCTGAGAGTTAAGGGACAAAAGATGGGAAACATACACTACCTCAAATTTAGTGGCTCCCCAAGAGCTATTTCTTTACAAGAAAGGGCTTCAGTATTCATTATATAAATATCAATACCACCTGAAATTACTTACAATTCCAGAACCCTACTCTAATTTCATGAGCATGTGCGTGTGAGTTTCTTCATTAGTTGTCATTAAACTCTGAAAAAAAAAAAGAAGATAAAATGCCCAGCTTTTTGTTCTTTCTATATTTCTGGCTTTATACTGATCCTGCAATGCAGATAGGCCGAAATGGAGGTAAGTAGGGGTGGCAATTAGGCGGGTTGGTCAAATTTGAACGGATTATAATGGGTCAAGACACCAACGGGTCAAGACCCAACCCAACCCAACCCAACCCAACCCAAATTTGCTTGGGTCAAAACGGGTTGAGAAACGGGTTATTGAGCGGGTCAAGACCCAACCCGACTCAACTTTTACTAACTTTTACTTATTTTATTTATTCTTTTTCAATATTTTAGTACTTAATTAAATTATATTTTTCTTTATTATTGCTATATAAAACATATCAAATTGAAAAAAATGTGCTTTAAAAATATTTTAACAAGATCTCTCAAATTAATTTGGGTTGCATATAAATCCAATTTTAAATGGGTTGAAATGGGTTGGGTTGAGATGGGTTGAGCTAATAATTGGGCGGATTATTAACCCACCCAACCTTCAAACGGGTTGGGTTGGGGTTGGGCGGGTTGGGCTTAATTTTGCCACCCCTAGAAGTAAGCAGGACAAAAACATTATAGGATTTGAAAAGTAACACAATATACCGAGAAAATTCAAAATACTCTAAAATATAGCCTTTAAAGTTGTCCCTAGGGATTTGTTCTACTGATAGAGTGATGTGTGGGTTAGGGATTTGGCCTAATGATAGCGTGATGTGTGAGTTAGATGCATGTCAAGAGTTCGTACCTTGCCTCATACAAAAAAACTGGTAATATGAGGAGATGGGTATATGAGAATGTATGCGTTTAACTTTTATGTCAATATAGCAAGAGACCTAGTTACCTCAGCTACTACAAGATCTTTATCAACCAATTGAATGAACCTATTTTACGCACTTCCGCACTAAGCAGGCTAGGCCAACTACAAGCAACAACGCATCACTTGTGTCCTCCAATTCAATGACTCGAGTTTAGAATTGTGTGTCAAGTCAACTCTCAGGAATTTCTAGATTATCACCATTTAGTCTTTAAAGCTATTCTTCCAAACAAATGGCAAAAAGTTGTCAGGACAAAAAATTCCAATATAACCATCAACGTACTAATTACTGTAGAAGAGCATGGTTTTGGTGTCACCATATTGCGAAGGCCTGAACTATTATTTACCATCTTGCCATAATGAAGTTTCAACTAACCCCAACATTAGATGACACTATTTGCAATTCCACAAGGATGGGTAAAAACGAACTTTAGCCCTCTCATTACTGTCTATAAACACAAAACTTTTGCAGTATGGGGGGCATGGTACACTATGGGTCGGTATCACATTTATTGTTTGCAGATGACACTTCAGTTTTCGGTTATTTTATAGAACTCATTTAGAATACTTGGGATATGTATTCACATGATTTCAGATGGTGTCAGATCCCAAGGTCAACATTAGAAAGGGTGAGATCATACAAGTTCGCGAGATGGAGGATGCTGAGATTTCTCGCACATGTGTTGAATTGTAAGGTTGGAGCTCTCCCCACTACATACCTTGGTGATCTGGGCATATTTAATGCTAAGTTCGCAAATAAATTCTATTGTATTTGCATGTTTTTTCGTAATTGTACCATGAACTAACAAATGTGATTAGATGTTGTGTAGAATGGAGTTGTGCATGGATTGAGCTTAAATCGAAGATAGAATACATGGGGAGTTGAAGCCAAAGCCAATGGATGAGAGGCAAGTGATGAAAAGATCAAGAAAATAGGAGTTGAAGAAAAATTGCACTTTAACATGCCAGCTCTGTGCTACCGGAGCTAGGGAAATTTTCTGGACTTCGCGAAACAGTGGCCTGTGAGACCAGTCCATGCAACGGAGCTGGGCTTAAAAATCAGCCTTCAGTTAACAGGTCGCTGCACAATGGGAGCATGCCATAAACCTGGGATCGGCGAATTGCACTCCTTTTCTACTATAAATAGGACACTTAAGTATATTTTTATTATTCCAACTTTTGTGTAACGCAATGCACGACTTGGGAGAACAGAAGAACGACTTTTCTAGGGTTTTCTACTCTTTTCATCATTTTAAGTCTTTAATTTATTTTGTAGAATTAAAACTTGCGAATCAAATCATGAGTGTCTAAATCCTATATTTCTAGGATTACGACTATGAATGATTGTGGAGTTTTAATACTTTAGAGGAAGCTTGGTTGTCAATACAAATTGCTCTTATGTTTTTATTTTCTTTACTTTGATGATTGATCACCATTGAAGTACATATATTATCTCATAATGAACTTGGGAGAGAATTGAGGTACAGAACGTGGAATATAAGGAGTGAGATCATTCTTCACTAAAAAGAAGGGTTGATTTGCATCTAGGATAGGGATATACTTAGTTTGCTTCACTTGGCTATGAAATCGAAAGATAACGTAATGCATCCTAGTTTTTTAACTCTGCTCCTGCTCAATGATGTAATTAGGTTTCCGATTACGGATAGATAGTTAGAGGTTTGTTATAGACCATAACCACATAATTAACCTCGTAAGTTAGTACTCGATAACCAAGTGGAATCTAAGGTTGAAAACACTCCGTATTAATTCGCATGAAAGTGGTAGCCTTGGAATCTTCCAAAATATTGATCAAAAACCCCAGGTTGAACTAACTTCCATTCAAGAAGAATGAAAATATCAACCCCACAAAAGCAAGTCACATAGGAATGAATCTAGAAATCTTAAGCTTTCCAAGAAGGAACGCAATGAACTTTTGCAATTCAGATTAAGCGATCCATCAGATTCCCAACGGGCTTGTAAAGCTTAGTTTTCTTATTAGTTAATTGCAATGTTTTAGTTACAATCAATATTTCAAACTCTTTTTGCACATTTACACATGATTACAATTTAAAGATAAATTGAACATTTATTAGTCTTAAGTCCTTTGGGTTCAATAATCTGGCTCTTAAGAGTCACTATATTACTTGTTAGACCACGTATACTTGCATGTGCAATTTTGGTGCAACACGTGGTTCTCCATTAGGTGCTTCAAATAAAGGCTGAGTTGCATTGAATTTGGCTATGTTGCTCAAACTCTCCAAAACTGATGCTGCACCCATGTCAAATTTTTCAAAAATACTTTACGTTTGGAGCATACGACACGCACCGGTCACAATTTTTAAAGAGTCCGAGCAACATAGAAATTTGGTACTTCAAAGGGTCGAAAAAAGGCTTGCAGGTTAGAAGAAAAGAAATTTATCCAGAGGAAAGGAAGTGCTTAGTAGGAGTACACTATAGAGCATCCACACATACTTCTTGTCTTAGTTCACGCTCCAGTCAGTCTTACAGAAAACTTCAAAGACACTTCCTATTATATTTGGTGAACTAGGCAACGAATTCCACTTGGTCCAGTGGGAGAGTGTTATGGCTTCTAACTATTAGGTTGGGATGGGCTAAAGTCTTCTAGGGTTTCAATAAGGCATTATTAGCTACATGATTATGGAGATCTCGGAATATGCTTTGTGAAGAGAGATGAGAGATGACAGCAGGAGAATATGAGGTTTTGGAAGGAGCTTGGAGGACTAAAATTATTAGTAGGCCCAGTGGCAGAACATTTTGAAGAGATGAGGAAGCACAATTATTTTGTGTCTTTCAAGATAAGGGGTATGGGAGTAGAGTAAGCTTTTGGGAGCATAGGTGGGATGAGGACAATACTTTGAGACATGCATTTCCAAACATATTTAGAAATTCATGCCAAAAGGAGATGACAGTCCAACGTGTCTGGATGATACAAGATGTTGAAATCTTTTGGATTTAAGGTTATGACAAACTTTCATGACTAGAAAATGGACGAATTCCAAAATTTAATTGAGTTGCTTCACAATAAAGGAGCTTGATATAATAACCATGACATATAGAGGAGGGAGCAGGGAATAGTGTGCTGTTGGTAGTTATTAATCACTGTATGAAGCTTTTAGTTAGGGAGGATGTCACATTTCTAGATAGTTTGATTTGGATACCTAAGATAATGAGAAAAGTGTGATTCTTGACTTGTCTAGCTAAAAGAGGGGTGATATTGACAGTCGAGAATCTAAGAGAAAGGTTCCTTCCATTAGTTGGTACTTCATGTATAAGGGCTCAAGTGAAGACGTTGACTATCTCCTCCTCCATTATCTGGCAGCCTCGAGGTTATAGCGAGAAGTTTTGTGTTGGTTTGGAATGACTTGGATGATGCTAGACACTATGAAGGATCTCATGCTAGACCATATTTAAATCCCAAAGTTGCTTGGACTCTTCACTTTTGGTGCCGCACCCGTGTCGACAGGACATGGGTGTGGGTGTGGGAATCTGTGTTCGATTTGGTAAACCGGATTGTACTTTGACCAAAATCAACATGGAAAGTTTGGACAATTTTAATGAATTTTGTAGTCAATACAAAAGCTAAGGTGAAATTGAAATAGAATACTTTTTATATATAAATTTCTGGCACTCCTCTTCCTTTAATCTCCTTCTAGGATTCTCCTCAAGTTCTCCACGTAATACCTCATAATTTAGGTTTTATCATTCTATTTTTAGATATTTTAATTAAATTTAGGCAAATCCCCGCACCCGTATCCATATATGGATCTATATCCCCGAATCTTAAAAATTAGATCATGAAGGATCAGACCTCTAGATCCGTACCCATATCGGACACTCGCACCCGAGTCCGAGCAACTTAGTTTAAGTCTACCTTGTCCCTTTCAACACCTTCACTCATGTTACACCTACGAATTGTTCTATATAGAATTATAAAAAGACCCTCTCTTAATTTTATCCTCCATATATATTTCGTGCACATTCTTTTAGATGGGAGTATTTTAATCTTGCCAAATGACTCGAATCTTCTCTGACATAAATCTATCCTAACATCCGCATATTTATAACATTCATATTTAGGCATATGGTGAACTTTAGAGGCCTAACATACAGTCCTGTATGACCCTGCTGGTCTCACTGCTATTTTATGATTTTATAGACTTCCTTTTAACTTTGTTAGGTATCTTATCACATAACTTTTCTTCATTTTCACCTTTGCAACTAAATGTTGCATGTTTCATCTTCATATATCATGCCATTCTCCTAAAATACTGAGACACAATATCTGAATAGTTTGTATACAGTTACCATAGATCCATCTAATCTCATTTCATTTTGAGGCTTAATATCTTACAAATTTTTAATCCTTTGTCTTCAAGAACCCTCAGCCCCATTAGATTTCTCTCACATCTCCAAATTTATTTTTCTGAAAGACAATTAGTCGCTAGAGACGAATACTAAACATGTTCTGATATTCAATTACATGTGCAAATTTTGTTGTTCAAGTTAAAATGTCCACAAGGATAGTAAACATCATCATTATCTCATATTGAATTAGGTAGGAATATATAACCCTTTTAGTAGTGAAATACTAATAACCAAATAGAAGTAGAACAAGTTCAATGTATAATTGGTTTGAAGCAGGAGTACTCTGTTTACAAGGATATTGAACTCCGGAAAGCCTCAACAATTTGGAGGTTGGACAACATTCAAGTATTCAACAGCTTCTAATCCTATTCTTCAATCAGAAGGTGGTGTGGTGCAGAATGATTCTTTGATTTGGAGAACAGAAAGGGACAAGTAATTATCAGGTGTGTCAATCACAAAAGCCGAGTAAAAGGAATTTTGAGCTGCTGATATTTTGCTGCCTACAGTGTCCACAAGAATTTCCATTTGGCCCCTTTTTCCTTCATTGAGTGTGGTTCCTCTGTAAAGAAAAAGGGGGAGATACGGGCCTTATGCTTCTGCATTGCATCAGCACTGTGGAACCTAAAGCTTCATCAAGAACTAGTTGGTTCATGCCATGTAGTTTAAAGGATCTTTTCTGGTGCTGGAAAGGAAAATGAAGTGGAAAAAAGATGGAGGGACAATGTATTTCTTCACGAATACCTAAGCCTAGAGTACAACTTTAAGATATTGCTCAATGAATTCATAAAATTAGAAAACATAACTTTATTGTCACTCTCAACCAAACAATACAAAGTGTCAAATTAAGCTCATACCAGTATAGACCACTGAATCTCAAAGCTCCCATAGTTTCAAAAAAGAAAAATTTTAAATGCAGGTCTATGCAAAATTAGCAATAATAACAACATACCCAGTGGAATCCCACAAGTGGAAAAAGAGATAGATAAACCATTATATGATCTAGACTTGTATACAATAATGAATAAATCATCAGATGGATATGTCACCTCGCAAGGAAAATAAACCGATCATATTGATCACATAATCATCTGTAGACGTCAAGCCTAGTCAAACTGCCTTGTATACTACTGGGTTTAAAAGTTAAATCAGCACATAACTTCATTCTCATACAACTGGGCAATAGCCTATAACTTTAATCAGCTCGAAATTCACTCAAAAATTCTAACAGATATAAGAAACTCAAGCTCGAAAGTTTTAACATATCATTCACCAAACACTAGTATTCCAGCCCATCCTAGTGGCAGCAGTTGAAAAAGTAGCTAGATATTTCTTCCAGCTTACTAATAAGCCTATATCCTGAAGCTAAGTATATCCAAAATATTCATTGAAGGATTCCATAGGTCAATTTCAAAATATATGTATATCCGTTTATTATAACATGACAGCACCCAATGTCCCCCCTGTACCCACTAACTTAAAAATCTTGGAGCCGTCCGTGTGATGGATCTGCATAGGAAACAAGATTTATGAGCATAAGTAAGAAAGGCTATACCCTAGCGGAAATGGTGGGGGTGGGGTGGACATGATCGTCGGAGATGACAACATAATCGGCCAAAACGACAACGTTGTTATGAAGTTCTTCGGAAACGCACTTGGTACCAGTCGGCGGCAGACTCAACCATATTGCTTCACCCTTGTGCAACAAACATAGAACCATCAAGAGCGCAAAATACATAAAATTTCGCACGTTGGCACTGTCCCCCATCATCTCCTTACTTGTATTTCACAATTACTCCCTCCTATGTCGCACTGTATCTGTTGATTCTGTTTCTACTACAACTCTCTCCGATCTTTGCTTGCGTGGGCTGGGGACAATGAAATTGAACAAGCTCTCCACCTATGAATGTAATTGAATTGCCACGCGGACCCAACACCTGGATATGGTCCAATTACACGACTATTTGCACAAATAACTTTTTTTTTTTTTGAAATATTTTTAGGATTATTTTTCAACTAGCCTTTAACTTGTCTCCGCGGTTACAATTACAAAGCTACTTATGCAAGACCAAAATAGAATATTTGAAGTACAAATTCAATGGTGCGATGGATGATGTAGACATGACAGTGAGGTCTGCTACTCAATCTATTTCTAAGGGTGAAAGTTCTAAATATTTGGATCCATCATCTAGAGTAGTGCAACATCGACGATGATGTCATATATTGGCATTGGAGCAATATGGATGAAATGGAGGTTTGCCCCTGCAATATTGTGTGATAAGAAAATACTATCTAAATTTAAAGGCAAATTTTACAGAGTGATGGTTAGATTGTCTTTATTGTATGTGGTGGAATATTGGCCAGTAAAAAACTCAAATGTTCAGATATATATGTTGCAGATATAAGGATATTGAGATGGATGTATAGACATACTAGAAGTGAGTAATACTAGAAATGAGATTATTAGGGAGAAGGTGGAAGTGGCCTTTGTGGCAAACACGATGAGAGAAGTGAGTGTTTTCAACATATTTTAAAGTGATAAAAAATAAATTACAATCACAAATAAAATATGAAGAAACATAAATTTTATTGATGAGCATGCGGGTACAAATTTGTTCCTCTCTTGATTCTTATCTCATAAGATTTCTCCATGATTCGAGGGTCATTAGTGGCTTATTTCTCGAACGTAGGATAATTTTGACCACCAACTTAAGTCATATTTTGATCTCTCTATGGATATTTGAGATGCCTTTTTAAGGGAATATAGTACCCTTTATATAGGCATGAACTAAGGTTTAGGGTATAGTAGCCTCCAAGAAACCCTGACTGAAATAGGACTAATTTTATAGAGTCCTACAAAATTTTAATGCCTAGAGTGAGATTGAGATGGTTTGGGCATGTGCAGAGAAGGTGTGTCAATGCTCCAGTTAGGAGGTGCGAGAGGTTGAATTTAGGGGATACACAGAGGGGTGGGGGTACACCAAAAAAGTATTAGGGAGAGGTGATTAGACAAGATATGACATAGTTTCATATCACTAAGGACATGACCTTAGATAAAGTAGTAGCATATTACGGTAGAAGGTTAGTAGGGGTAGAATATTGTCTTGCCCTGGGACAGTTTTTAGTTATTTCATAGGATTAGTCGAGGTATTATAATTGTGTTGTTATTGCTCTTCAATTATTGTGCTATTTATTGGCTTTCCTTGTAGAATTGATGTTTTTCTTCGTTTTAGTCATTACTTTATATCTATTATTTTCTTTCTTTTATTTGGGGCGTATATGTTTGAGGCGAGGGTCTTTCGAAAAGGGTTTCTCTATCTCTATGAGGTAGTAGTAAGGTTAGCATACACTCTACTCTCCCCAAACACCCAATATGAGATTCTACTGGGTATTTGGTTACTTGATTAAAAGTAGCCATTACAACAACAATAGTATACTTCCCGTAGTCCCATAAAGTAATTTTGGGCAGGGTAGAATATACGTAAATCTTACACGTACTTTAAGAAATAGTGAAACTATTTTCAATAAACCCTCGTCTTAAGAAAAATTAGTCCAAAGCAACCAAGAAAAAAAATAGAAGTACCAAAAAATATATAATAATAAAAATTAACCGATAGTGAGAGAACAGAAACTAGAACAAAATAATATGATAATCAAGTATAAGAAACAATATAGAGCAAAAAATGCTGAAGGACAAGAAACTACCAAAGCAATACTATGATACCAACATGAAATGACCATACAAAAACACACCGATACTATCACGGGTCGAGGCTAGGGCCTAGGAATGACATGGAGAGTGGGAACTCGAGTGTCCCCAAACAAGCCTAATAGCATCCATATACACATCATCGTTTCGAAAGAACATGATTAAACAATAAACACATAGTTCTAAGGAAAAGGGTAAGTATGACTCACACTATAGGGATGTCATAGAGATAGGGACTTGCATGGATTCACATAGCACGTTGTCACGATCCAAGCCTAGGTCCTAGACGTGATACAACGCATGGGAAATTCGAATGTCACGATTCAAGCGTAGGGCCTAGACGTGACACGGCGAATGGGGAACCCGAAGGAACCCCAAACAAGCCTCTTAACTTGTCATTACACATTATTGATCACGGAAGCATATGAAAACATTGAAGAGCAAGAATAGGGGCAAAGGAGCTAAGATAAAATCTTGCATCATAGTCAAGAGACAAGAGTCAAACTCATATCGTAGATACATAACATGTACAACAACCACCTCTACTACATAGACAATAGTGGGGGCCAAGACAAACCAACTGGACTCACCCTCATAATCAAATAGAACATAAAGAAGAGTGTCTCAATACATAACAAGAAAGCATAGACTAAGGTCCCCGAAATGGAGGACTCACCAACTATCTTGAGTAGAACCAAACTAGCCACGTGGAGAAGGATGTCCAACTTGGGCTCCGGTTCCTACATGGTGATATCATGTAGGCAAGAGTATATATTAGTAAGTTTGAATGTACTAAGTATGTAGGATGCAATGCAATAAGAGATAGGCATCATAATCAAAATGCATAACAATAGGCAATAGGCATAATGTAACAATATGACATGTGTGATCAATGCTAAAGTAAAACATGCTTAAGTAACTCATATTCATATACGATATCATATGTGTAGAGAAGACCAAGCTAGATTTTCAAGGTATAAACCTCTTGATTGTTGTGTGGTATAAACTTCTCACATGGTTGATGATAATCACACCTTATCACTACAGTGGTGAAGTATAAACCCCTCACGTGGTTGATGAGTACAAACCCCCACTTTGGTTACCTGGGCTCTTATCCCCCTGGATCAGGTATGGTCTAATGCAATACTTTATATAGAGTATATCATATACATAAGCTCATTTTATCATCATATATTCATTCATATCATATCTCATGCTTTGGACCTTCAACTCCTCAAGAACCCACATTTGGGTATTTTATCAAACACTTAGAGGGTGTGTAATGCTAGTATAAAACCATGAAATATAGAGATGAAATCATGTAAGAAAAT
>JAABOM020000002.1:10915683-10927844 GCA_011800125.2 Solanum clarkiae
ACGGGCAGAGAAGGGATAGTTTTGTTATTCTGATCATCCTGCTCTATCATTGTACATAATAGAATATATATATATATGGGTTTCTGAAACCTAATTAGATACCATAAAGGAATCCTAATCAGATATTACAAAGGAATCCTAATCAGATAAGGAAATATATTCAAGGCATAAATCTAACAGGTACCATCAGCTTCATCCTCTCTGTAATATGGTCTTGGCATTGTTGGATAATCATTCAAACTCTTTCGACGGTCTTTTAAAATTCAATCCAACTTTTGTAAGCAACGATTTTTCAGTTCGGCTTCTGTTAAATCTAATTCTGAAAGGCATAACAATACTAATGGTTAGAAATAAAATATAGTAGCTTTACATATAAAATTGATCAAGAAATTATATGTATATATAGTAAGCATAGATTACAGCATTATTATTATTGGATACTATAATAATAATTGAATCAAAAATAGTATTTGAAATCTCTGAACCACATAAATTACAATAAATTAAAAAATAAAAGCTGTAGTTTATAATACCTCTTAAAATATCGAATAACCTATAATAAAAATAAGTTATATCAAACATTTTGATTACAAAATGCAACCATGATATATAGAAAGAAGAACATAAAGTAGTTGTCAGGTATTATCATTTAATAAATATATGTAAACAAATAAGTAAAAAAGTACTATAATTTATTTAAACAATAACTTCTTTTTATACCTGAATTATCCAATAATGCTCGTTCTTCATGAAGAATATCATCGGACAATAACATCCATGATGCTTGCCAAACAACTTCTGACCGTGACATTGAATTTGATATCAATAGCATGACAAATAATTGTCTAAGATAAGATGGCATTCCCCAATTACTTGCCTTCTTTATCGCTTCAATATATTCTCTGTCATCATCCAACAAACCAAGTGCATAACATGCATCTCTAAAAGTAGGTTGATCATAATTGTTGATTCTTCTAAGTTCTTCGTAAGAAGTTGGTCCTTTAATTACATTTAATAACAATCTGAGATAATATATCTCTCCACTCTCTGGAGTAATAAAGAAGATCCTTCCAATAGCAAATACAGAATTTTTCTTCCTTTCCCATTTTCTTGATTTGTGATTCCACCAAAATTTAAGAGGGAATTCTGGATAAGTCAAATCTCTTGCTTCTGGATGAATTTTGTTAGCCTCAAACCAACTTAAAAACATTGATTTCCTAACAGATGGTTCGTTGGCAACATTTTCAATCGGATCATTATCAGAGAAAAGACACTTTATTCATTTGGAAGATGGAATGACAGTCTTTCAACTGATGGCCCACTATGATGAATTAAAAATTTAAATATTCTCCAAGCAGCTTCACATAGTGATATTTAGCGACAATCATAATACATATTTATTTCATCAACATTTGATGAACTTTCCTCACGATTATTTTGTGAAAATGCAACAGTTGCATAATCATGTCCTTTATTGACATACTTAAATAAGTACTTGATTGATCTTGATTGATTGCACCATGCAACATTAATATGAGCATCATATTTTAAACAATAAGCTGCGATTGTGTGGAACCACATGCCTGTTATTCAAAACAAATGAATATCATTTCTCAAAATGACCATGACATGGTAAAAATTGTGCAGCATAATTTAATAATAATTCACAATTGTGTGAAACAACATACCTATTATCCAAATGAGTACCATTTTTCAAAATTGTTCTACCATTATCCCTTCTTCTGTAAATAGGATATCCTTCTTCGTCAATTGTTGTTGCTTGTACAAACTTTTTTGGAAAATGCTTTGTACATTTATCATTCTGCATGTACGGGGAAGATTTTCTAGCAGAACCACATGGGTCGTGCATCATCATATTTTTAACAGCATTGTGATATAAAGAATCATCAACTTCATCTGGAATTTCTGTTGATATTATTCGATCTGTATCTGAAGCACATGAAAATTCATCATGCTCATGAAGAAAAATCAAAATATGTGCATGAGGCAGTCTTCGTTTTTGAAACTCAATGGTATATATCACTGCATCAAAAAAATAGCTAAGATTATTAGAAAGAAATAGTTATCTATAATCATATGTAAATTAAATTTATATACCTGCTTTTACTTGTCCAAAAATTTGATTGCCTTTTAAATCTTTTATTAAGTGGTCCAATTTAATTTTAAAGACCCTACTTAAAATGTTGGGACGATCTTCAGGTTTCAACCATCTTTTCTTCACAAATTTAGTGATCTCTGGCCACTTAGGATTGCAAGTAAATGTGATAAAAATGTTAGAGTATCCAACCCATTTGTATATTGCCATAGCATCTTGATAATTCTGAAGCATGTATCGTGCACTTCCCGTAAAACTTGATGGTAGAAATACTCTTTTACCTTGGGATAAAGGATCAGTGTCTCCATGTAAAACAACATCTGTTAGGACCTTGTAAAAATCAACTCTTAATTATTTTTGATGAGTCCTGATATATTTCAACCGTGAAGATTCTATCATTGAATAACCATCAACTAAAAATTGCTGAAATAATCTTTTAGAAGATCAATAATAAGAACTTCGTCTTTTCTTTTTTGAATTTTGTAAGTAAAGAATTCTCCCATGCTAACAAATTGCCTTCCTCCTGATGTTTCATTAGTTGTACTTAAAAGAATGTATTCTCTATACCCATCTTCCTCATAAGGAAAAACTAAAGGATATTGTATACCTAAATAGGCAGCATTCAGTTCATTTATCCTTTGTAATTTTCCAGATTGTGTTTCTATAACAGCATTGCGATCACATCCAAAGTCTTCAAAATCACCAACCACCAAAGCAACTACTTCTGGTATTGTTGGAAAGTTGCATCTTCTACCATCAGTTCCTCTTTTTCCTATTAGTTTGAGCTTGACATTGGAATTATTATTTTCTTGAAATCTATCTCTGATCATTCTAAAACTCTTCGCCAAGATATTATTATCATCAAGCATTTGTTTTAGGCCATCAACAATTTCAGCATAAAGTTCATTAACATCTTGTGTATGATTGTAAAAAGAAATTGATATTAATAAAGTTATTAAAAGTAAAATTTAGCTGAACAGTATAATACCGTAAATATAAAACACTGACATGAGAGCATGGATTCTATTTGCAACTTCATTTTCTGTGTTATAAATATATAACTGCGCAAACCTTGGATTAAATCCATTAGGAGGTAATAAACTACCGATTTAATGATAATTTTGACCAAATAATCTAAATGTTTTTGGTCCTCGTGTTTGATTGATAGAGTGATCAACCTTCCCACCCATTGATGTAAATGAGAACATAAAATTATAACTCCTTATTGTTTCTCGAAAGTGACTACTTTTAGGACCTATATTAAAAAAATTACAGCATGATAAATGATAATATACATGAATATAAATACGTTGATGTCTAGACTGGTGATTCCTCTAACCTGATCCAAACAATAGTTGTTCCAAAACTTGAGGCTTCTTAAGTTCTACAAGTTTTATTTTTCCTTTTTGACACACATTTTCGAAATTGGTTTTTTTGATTTGGGATGCTTGTTTATTCTTTCCTCATACCAAAAAAGAGCCGCACAATGTTCATACTCATATGTAGCATCTCCTATATCCCAATAATCTATAATTGCAATAGTATATATATATATATGTGGGGTTTAGAACACAAAGTTTTTCATACATTTTATCAAAATATTTGTATGAATAAAAGAGTATTTCAAAGGTACATTCAAGGGAAATGTCGCCACATTCAACCACCACCCCTGTAGAAAGTAGTCGTCAAATTAAATTAGTAGTTTTCAATTTACTGTAGACATTTTTTGTCAAGATAGATTCTTGTCTAATACTATTAAAAGTGAAACAAATAAATATAATTGTTATACTTGGATACTCTTCTTCATCTCCATCTTCTATGATATGGTTAAATTGTTCTGTATATATATAATTTGTAAGCAAAATAATCTTTTTGTTAATTTAAAGTGTACTTCAATAAAAAGAAAAACATAAAAAAATATACACATGAAATAGTCATTTTTAGTAATATGTTTACATTTTTTGAAAGTAAATAAATATTTTTTAGGAACATACCTTGTATGAAAGTGTTGCTTATTGTTTCCCCAATTTTTATGGAGAGAAGTAAAGTAATTAATCACTGATGATTAACTACTATTGCCTTTTAATTTTTTTTAATAACAATAATAAATGAGAATTTGAAATACTTACCTTCCATAATTGGAGTGTCATTTAAATCTGGGAGAAAATTATGTGTTGGCACATCTACAAAGAAATTGAAATAAGTATTATCAATTGTAAAATTATATTGAAGTAAAAAAAATTAACTAATGATTTACTTCTAATGAAAAATTAGTATCACAAATAAACTATAATACCTTACGACAAACTTTGATCATTTGAATCAGGTAAGATGTTGTCATTTAAGTCTGGCAATATGGTGTCACCATGCATATCTATGATGAAAGCGTTTAAAATTTATGGATTATATAAGTATAGAACAAAATAAATGTAAAGAAAAGTGTATATAATAAAGGTCTTAAATGAGAATAAGAAATTAGAGTACTAACCTTGTAATTCAAGAATTGTGTTTAACAAAGTAACTTCTAACAACATAATTATTATATAGTAATATTAAATTGCGTATATTATTTGTAACACCCGATAAAATTATCAAAACGCCCCTAAAATGTATCGTGTGCACAATGCGTCTTCCAAAGCTCCGATGGAAAATCCGAGATCGAATTTGCGATCAGCACAGAAAGTCGAGTCAGAAAATTGTCTCGACCCGATTTAAGAGCAATTGGGTCGAAAAATAAACTTTCAATTTTTGCCCAAAACAGTAGCAAATCCGTGCCCCTGGCACGACGCGGAAGGGGCGTGGAGATGCACTTGTATTTTTTTAGAAATTTCGACGAAAATTATAATCTACAAAAATTACACATAAAACGCATTTGTTAAATGCGATTTATGTGTAATTTCCTGGAAAACAGTTTTTCATTGCGTTTTAAATTTTTCAGTAAAAATATTCATAGGTGCGAGCCCAGTCCGCGTCGCGGACTGGGCTATTTTGAGGTGAATTTTATTCTTTTATTACGGAAAGGGTATTTTGGTTCTTCCCAACCCATTTTTAAGTCCCAAAATGTGTTTTTGAGTATAAATTCGTATGAAAGGCTATCAAAACCCTTCTTTTCATAAGTTCTACGTAAAGGTTCCTGAGAGAAGAAAAATCCGAGAGCGGAGGATTTCAAGCTCGGGTATGAATTCGTGAAGGAAAACTTGGTTATTTGTCATTCTAGGTATGTAAAGGCTACCCAAAAGCATGGAATTGTCCTTCCATGTGCCAATGTAGAGTTAGAATGAAAAAGTAAATGTCTAGAAGTCTTGAATTATAATTTCTTGAAAGTTCTTGAATATTTGCATTAAATTATTGGATAGTATCTTGAGTTCTTGAATATATTCTTTAAACTATATTTTCATATCATAAATTGATGATCATCATGCTTAAAGTTTACAGTATACTTGCATATTTATGTGATTGTGATTAAACTCTTATAAGTTCTCTTTGTAAAGACTTGAATAATGAACTTATGGGGATGTTTAGAGCTTTGATTGTCTGAATATAATGTGTGACTGAGTTTGAGTCCTGAGGTGAGTGTGTTGATAACTGTGATAGCTGAAATTAATATTAATAGTGTTGAATGAATATATTTTCCTTGAATTTGGAAAGATAGTCTTGCTCGTAGAGGTTGGGTGAGGAGAGTTCTTGATGGATTGATGTACTTATGAGCATATTGAGTCCTGAGAGCAGTATTATCACCGAAATGGGTGAGAGTGAGTCCCACTCATACCCATTAACTACGTGGCCAGGGTAGGAGAGGACTGGACCGTGAAAGCGGATGTTTCCTTTGTCCCAAAAGAGGATTTGACAGACTTTTGAATCCACTGACAGACTCATCCATTACCTCGACAAGGTACGGGACGGATGTGGAAACGATATCTCTTCGTTGTATCACTATAGGCTCATAGGTAGTGGTTATCAGTTATAGAAACTCCTAGATAGGTTCGTGATGATAGAACTCTGATGTGATGTGAATGTTTGACGTCTGATGAGTAGTGAGGTGATAGAGTCTTGTCCTTTACTCTAAGGTGGGGGCAGAGTGATTGAGGAGTGATTGCACATTGTTTCCTTTTCTTCAGCCCATTTTTATACAGTATATTCCATGTAATGCCCTTTTGGCATTGCATCATTTTATGATGCAGATTCTATAGATAGAGGACTTTAGCAGCCCTATCGTTGAGGTTCACAGATTTCAACAGACTTGGTGAGTCCTCCCTTGTTTTCGGCGGACATGTTATCTTTTTTTCATTTATTCTAGATTTATTTCATTAGACTGTGGTAGCCATGACTTGTCATGGTACCTTCTTAGAGGATAGTCATAGAGTTTCATAGACATAGACAGTTAATAGTTGATTCAGAATTGACTATTTTCGCACTTCTCATTCCAATTGAATTGCTTATTTCATATTCTTTATGACAGTGATTGTGATAGCCCACTGTTAGCTTATTATCTTCTTATATTTTTCGCATATAAGTTGATTGAACGAAGTCAATGAGACTAGGTGGTTTGCTAGGGGGTTAGCAATAGTCTCCGACTTTCACTCTGGTTCACAAGTGCTTGTGCCAATAGGATAGCAGCTTTCTTCACTCCGCTCGGTTCTGTTGGTTTATTTCCAATAGGAGGCGGTGCTGTTGACTGCTAGTTACATCTAGGGTACCCTCCCAGGGCGTGGCAAACTTGGTATCAGAGCACAGAGTTCAAGAGTCCTAGGGAGTCTATGAAGTCGTGTCTAGTAGAGTCCTTACAATTGGTGTGAAGAGCTCCATATCCATAATTTGGAGGCTATAGGACATATAGGAATTGTTCCCCTTCTTTCATATTCTAAGTCCGTGCGATATAGTCAAAGTCCATAAAAGTTCTTTCCTAAATCATGCTTTACACATTTGCAGACCAGTTATGTGCCGCAATAGTTGCCCAACTTGTAGAAACACTCCACAAGGTTGTGATAGGTATGAGTTGAATCTTTACTTGATTTTCGATGTTATGTGTGATAGAAGAGTTTATGTTTCCAAGAATTTTAATGTTGCCAACTAAGAGGGAGATCTGAGGTTTTGTAAGAACCTCAAGTGGAGTTGTTACCCCTGTGCTACAAAGATAATGAGGGAGAGGAGGAGGGTGGTGATTGATTGAGGCTTATAGTTAGAGATATGTATCTATTAGGTAATTAGTGAAGGGATGGGTGATGGCTATAAGCTTGATGAGAGAGCCAAAAGTATCCTATGATTATCATGTTATGATGAGATGAGTTTTAGAGAGAGGGAGAGTTAGTGTCAAAAGTGTGTTAGAGCATGTCCAAACTTGAAGGAAGTGTATGCGAATATGTTGTAGTATGTATTGTATTGAAGGTTAAGTGTAAATCTTGAATAGGGGGAAGAAGTGCTTTTAAGGTGATAGAATATATCTAAGTTAGGCTTATGATTGTGTGAGAGAGTTCATGAGATTCATAGAGTTATAAGCTTAGCCAGATAAGGAGGTATAGTGAATGGGTGAGTGGTACATGAGTGGTGAAGGGGGGATGTATTGATTGATTTCTCTCTATGAGATTTTAGTAAGATTATGTTTCCCATATATTTCTCTAGTAGTTGTAAGTTAACGTTAAAGAGGTATGTGATATGTGCAGATGTTAGTACTAGACCCTAAGTTGGAATTCTGAGGAGCAATATGAAAGAGAAGATAGTATCATGGGAGTGACAACCTTAATTGGGGATTTTATCTAAGAGACTTGCCATAGTGTACAAAGATGCTAAATTGTAAAGAAAGTGATGCTATGGGTAGGGTATAAGTGCCCTTAGGTGAGACTAGAGAAACGAGGATAGTTCAATAGATAAGAAGAGACTTGAGATATATATCTCTGAATTAGGTAAAGATGTGTGAATCTCTTAGTATGACTGCTATAGGAATCCAGGTAACATCTTTCAGTTTAATGAGGAGTAAGTTGAGGTAAGAATTCGGTGTCACCCCAAGCAACCGGGTTGATTAAGGGTTTTATGGATAGATGATGAGGAGTTTCCTATTATAGCCAGGTCTTATACAAATGGGTTCATGAGAACATAGAAGTTGAGTGTTAGAAGACAAAAGAAGAGGTTATATTGCAAGAGGCGTGAGAAGTGGTTAGGTGTGCCATAAGAATAACAAATATAGAGAGATTACCATAGATATAGGAAAGGAGTTAAGAGTGATACTAATGAAAAGAATCTGAGTGGCTAGTTATATATGTGCAACTATAGCATAACAGAAGAGTTTAGGATATTCTTGTGGATAGTGATTCCCTTGACCGAGTAGAGGTATATGCTTACAACCAAGTCGGGAAAATTGATTCCCAAATTTAGAGAGAGGACCTTGAGAGCTAAGGGGGAGATGATGAAGTGGTAGATCGAAGTAGATCTTGAGCTTGATAGAGGTGGGCTGATCGAGATGATACATCAGTTCTCATTATATAATGCGTTCCTTATTCTTCCGTTGAGGTGATACTCTCTTCACGTTTGGTATGCGACTACTATGTCTGTGGCCTAGTCCCATATACCACTTATTGATTGTTATTCGAGTTGGGAGGATGAAAAGCGATAAAGTCATTCGTTAATTTTGATCTTATCCTATTGATTTGAGTGCTTCCACTCCTATACTAAATGAGATGCTACCCGAGTTTCATATTATGTATAGCTTTGTGAAGTCCGAATGAATCTTGATAGACAAGAGAGGTTGTAATCTATGAATATTCGTAGATAAGATTTCTTAATTGAATCATGCTAATGATCTTTCGTTCCAAGCCCTTGAGTAATCATCTTTCCAATCTTGATAGAAGTATTGATGATAGTAGATGAGATATGGGTGATGGGAGAGAATGAGTGCTCCTGAATTGTGATGATGGAGTTGAGTTCCTATCTTTGAGTTGATGTCCCTTTTGATCCTCTTTATACTTGAGTATGCAAGTCTTTAATAGTATTCGTGCCTGATAATGATATTGGAGATGAAGTTTAAACTCTAGACATTGTGTTCTAAGCCTATTCTTGAGAATGAGTATTCGAGTATATAAGTTCTTGATTTTATTCATGCTGACCTTGCAAGAAGAGGTAGTGATTTGAGGTTTCATCAAAGAGGGAGAGGGATGAGATCCTATGAATGTGTAATAGATAGGTAAAAGTATGTTGGTGTGACTTTGAGTGAGAACTCATTGAATGGTGGAGATAGAAGTGCTAAGTAGGCTTGAAAATTCTAAGATATAGTTGAAGTGGTTAGAGTGATAGGCTTGAATGCGAGGTTATTGTCATGCGAATACTGATGATAGACTAGTGAAGACTTCGTAATAAGGGTTTAAGGAATAGTAGTGAGGTAGTGAAGCGGACTAGTGATCTTTTAATGGAAGTCCTTATGGAGGTCTAGAGCTGAGTGTTGATGATTAGCTTTGTAGGTATATGATCATCTTGTGAATAACACCTTGAGGCTTAGAAGTAGGATTGAATGGAAGAGGAGGAGGTAGATAGATGGAAATTGGAGTAAGAACAATAAGTTTAAGTTGACTGGGTAGAATGCTATGAAAAGGGATTACAATTGAGATGAGGTGCTAAGCTTGAGAGTTGAACATAGAGTTTTATGTATCGATGGTCCCATTCTCCACTAGAGTTGATGGCTTCCTTCTTGAGTTTGAAGGACTGATTATCGAAACGTTTAAGCGATTCTAATTGATTGGGTTCATCATTCCATTCGTACTTGATGGTGAAAATTCTAAAAGAGTATCTCTACTTCTGATCTGAACCGATTTGCCCATTCTAAGTGACTTGTGACTGTCCGGATTGATTGATTGAGTATTGACAGGAGCCTTGATCGATACTCGTGCCTAATGATGAGAATGTTGAAAGAAATTCCTTACCTTTAATTAAATTGATTGTCCTTTCTTGAGTCGATTGTCCACTTTGAGTCTGAATATAGTTGATTGTTCATTAGGAACGAAAGATTAAGTGATAGATATGAATGTTAAAATGAATTTCGAGTCTACTCATGCTTTTATTCTACTTTTACTCTTCATTCGAGGAGGAATGATCCCAAAGGGGAGATGATGTAATACCTCATAAAATTACCAAAATGCCCCTAAAATGTATCATGCACACAATGTGTCTTCCAAAGCTCTGATGGATAATCCGAGACTAGATTTGCGATCAGCGCAGAAAATCAGGTCAGAAAATGGTCTCGACCTGATTTAAGAGCAAGCGGGTCGAAAGATAAAATTTCATTTTTTGCCCAAAAAAGTAGCAAATCCGCGCCCCTAGCGCGACGTGGAGATGCACTTGTATTGTTTTAGAAATTTCGACGGAAATTAGGATTTATGAAAAATTACACATAAAATCCATTTGTTGTATGCGATTTATGTGTAACTTCCTGGAAAAATAAGTTTTTCATCGCGTATAAAATTTTTCAGTAAAAAAATTCATAGGTGTGCTCCCAGTTCGTGTCGCGGACTGAGCTATTCCATGGTGAATTTTATTCTTTTATTACAAGAAGGGCATTTTGGTCCTTTCAAACTCATTTTAAGTCTTAAAACGTGTTTTTAAGTATAAAGTTCTACGAAAAGGTTTCAAAACCCTTCTTTTCATAAGTTCTACATAAAGGTTCCCGAGAGAAGAAAAATTCGAGAGTGGAGGGTTTCAAGATCGAGTATGAATTCGTGAAGGAACACTTGATTATTCGTTATTCCAGGTATGTAAAGGTTACCCAAAAGCATGAGATTGTCCTTTCATGTGCCAATGTAGAGTTAGAATGAAAAAGTAAATGTCTAGAAGTCTTGAATTATGATTTCTTGAAAGTTCTTGAATATTTGCATTAAATTCTTGGATATTATCTTGAGTTCTTGAATATATTCTTTAAACTATATTTTCATATCCTAAATTGATGATCATCATACTTAAAGTTTATCATATACTTGCATATTTATGTGATTGTGATTAAACTCTTATAAGTTCTCTCTGTAAAGACTTAAATAATGAACTTAGGGGGACGTTTAGAGCCTTGATTGTCCGAATGTAATGTGTGACTGAGTTTGAGTCCTGAGATGAGTGTGTTGATGTGTCACGACCCAACCTAGGGGCCGTGACTAGTGCCGTTAGGGTACTCAGACAAACACTAACCCGAAAATCCGACTATTATAGATAAGAAATCTACCGAAATTTTGGCAGAGTTTCCTCCGTTTTACTTACTAACCTCACCTGCAAATAGAAGCTCAGAACAGACAACAAACATATACATACATAAGCGGGCCGACAAGGTCACCGCTACGGTACAACCGCCCAACAAACATCTCATACATACATAATCATATCACAGACATCATCCCCCACTCACGTGTATCCACAGACCTCTATACAGACGAATCAAATCAGAAGACGGGACAGGGCCCCGTCATACCCTCGAATATATACAAATACATAAAGTAGATATCAAAACTAAAGTGTATACCAACGACTACTCCTGAGACAAAGGAGCGCTGCAACGACAAATAGAGATCCTAATGTGGAGGGTCTCTCACTTGTGCGTCAGTACTTGCGGGCATGAAACGCAGCCCCCGGGGAAGGGGGTCAGTACGAAAATACGCACTGAATATATGAAGCGGGAAGTACAATCATAAATGAGGGTAATAGGCTCAAATGGAGAAATAGGAGTCAAACCACGTATGATGTAAATACTTTCTTATTTAGAGTATTAAAATAGTGCATAGCGGACGGGAAACGATGGCGACCCCCAAACTCACGCCATATCTTACTTAGCACCAGAAAGTTCAAATCTCCGAAATCTCCATCATACAAATCCCAACCATACACAGGTGAACCGAGGCGAAAAGGCCACACGCCCACGTGGTAGCATAGGTAAACCGAGGCGAAAAGGCCACGCGTTTACATGTCAAACATGTAAAGGTCATCATGCCCCATAATTGAACCACGGCGAAAAGGCCACGCGTCCACGTGCACCGAGGCGAAAAGGCCACGCATACACATCATGATGCCAAATACATCCCGA
>JAABOM020000002.1:10946917-10957408 GCA_011800125.2 Solanum clarkiae
AAAATATTTTTAATGATTCTAAAATCCCTATAATTAGGGAATCTCTATAATTAAGGAATCCCTATAATTAAGGAATCATTATAGTTAAGGAATCCCTATAATTAAGGAATCCCTATAATTAAGGAATCCCTATAATTAAGGAATTCTTATAATTAAGGAATCCCTATAATTAAGGATTCTAACACAAACATATCAAGATACGGCCTGAATACCATGTTCATCAAGTCCATGAAAGCTACGGGTGCATTTGTCAACCCGAAGGACATGACCAAGAACTCAAAATGTCCATATTGTGTCCTAAAGCCTGTCTTAGGAATGTCACTTTCCTTTACCCTCAATTAATGGTAACCCGATCTGAGATCTACCTTGGAGAAAAAAGTATCACCCTGAAGTTGGTTAAAAATATCATCTATCCTGGGAAGAGGATACTTATTCTTTTTGGTCACCTTGTTCAACTGCTGGTAGTCTATACACATCCTCAAACACCCATATTTCTTACGCACGAATAGGACAGGAGCACCCCAAGGTGAGACACTAGGCCTTATGAAACCCTTCTCTAATAAGTCTTTCAATTGCTCCTTCAATTCTTTCAACTTTGCGGGGACTATTCTATAGGGCGAATTGAAATAGGTTTGGTCTCGGGGAGAACATCAATCCCAAAGTCAATCTCCCTATCAGAAGGGACTCAGAGAAGATGATCATGAAAGACCTCGAGAAACTTATTCACTATCGGGACTGACTCAAGAGTAGGAGACCCAACATCATTAGACTTTACTTGCACGAGGTGGTAAATACAACCCTTGGATATCAACTTTCCAGCTCTAAGATAGGATATGAATTTGCCCTTAGGGGAAACAGAACTTCCTTTCCTCTCTAAGACAGGCTCATTAGGAAATTAGAACTTGACAATTCGTGTTCTACCATCAGTAGAAACATAACAAGCATGAAGCCAATCCATGCCCATTATTACATCAAAATCAAGCATCTCCAACTCTATCAAATCCGCTAAAGTGTCTCTATGATAAATGGACACTACACAGTCCCTGTAGATTCTCTCAGCTAAGATAAACTCATCAGTGGGAGTAGAGACATAAAAGGGTTCATGCAAACACTCCGATAGGACCCCAAACTTACTAGCCACATAAGGGATCATGCACCCAGATCAATCAATGCATAGCAATCAAAAGTAGAGACATGAAGCATACTCGTGACAACATCTTCCGCAGCCTCCTAGTCCTGTCGGTTACCCATGTCATAAAGGCGATTTGTCCCGCCTCCTGTACCCATAGTAGTAGCATCCCTCTATTGGTTACCTGCTGGAGGTGTTGTCGAAGATTGAGCTCTACTACTCCCCTCACCTCGCCTCCTCTTCGGACACTCATAGCTGAAATAACCAGCCCACCCACAAGCATAACATACATCCTTGCCAACACGGCACTCATCCAGATGAAGCTTACCACACTTGCTGCAAGGTGGCTTTCCTTGTATACCCTGAGTTATACTGGCCTGAGATTGGGGGCCTGGGTCCTGAAATTCTGATGACCCTGAGATTTCTGATCATATCTAGTTAGTTGTGCGGGCACATGGTATGTAGATGGTGCGAGACATGATGATCTCTTCTGAAAATAAGATTTGTCACCTTCGTTCTATCTCTGCGAGTTAGATTCATGTCCCGCTGACTTCGCCTTCCTGCTCAAGTGCTCCTCTCTGTCCCTTCTCTTATCTTCCTCCTTCTGCTAGGCATACACCACAAGCTAGAGATGTCCATGTAAGGAATCAGCAAAGCAGCCTTACACTCTCTCTGCACATGTCTAGCCAGGCCAGACATAAATCTCCTTATCTTCTGCTTCTTATCTTTCACCATCTCTGGAGCATACCTTGACAATTTGATGAACTCAAGGCTATACTCCTTCACAGTGATCCCTCCCTGCTTCAGATTCACGAACTCATTTGCCCTCACTTCCCTTAACTCTAGAGGAAAGAAGTGATCAAGAAAGGCGGACTCAAACTCCTCCCAGGCTGCAAACTCCATATCCTCACCTCTACTCCCCTCCTACTGAGTGTACCATACATTAGCCACGTCCTTCACCTAGTAGAACGCAAGCTCAACTTCCTCAATCTCGGTTGCATGCATGGACCTCAGAACTTTGTACATCTCGTCAATGAAGTTCTGCAGGTCCTCCTCCACCTTCGACCCCATGTATACTGGTGGGTTCATCCTTAAAAAGTCCCTGAGCTGGGTTACAGCTGAGGGCTCTTGTGAGTTCGAAGTAGGAGCCTAAAGATCGTGGTTATTTCCCTGGGAGGCCACCAACTGAGTCAGCATAGTGATGGCTCCTCCAAATTCTACCTTAGTAGTGGGAGTTGTATGAAGCTAAGCAGGGGGCGCTTGAGGGACCTCAGCAGTCCCAGCAGGGCGTCCCCGTCTTCTAGTCTCAGTCTGAACTGGAACCTCCGATTGGGTGTTCTCAACAGTGGGAGTTGGGTAATCTCTCTGAGCGGCAATTCTCTTAGGCAGCATTTTCTGTAAGCGTAAAGTGCACGAGTTAAAAGAAGAATTTCACAAGTTAACTTTTATAGCACAAGCTCAAATCATAGAAAAAGGGTAATACTTCCTAATGTCCTATAGCCTCCTGCTAATGAAGTATGGTGCACAACACACCTATAAACAAGACTCTACTATACACGACTTCATAGACTCGCTAGGACACTCAAACTCTGGGCTTTGATACCAATTTTTTGTCACACCCCAGGAGGGTACCGTAGATGTGGCCGGCACTCGGAGACTATTTCTAGCCCTCAAGCAGACCACTCAGTCTCTTTTCTATCGTTCAATCGATTCATCAGCGTAATAGAAGTGATATAATGAATATAAGTGCTATCCTATCAGTGGGCTCATACTATCAACATCGGGCTATTATAAGAAAACATAATAGATAACGATAATCTCAAATATAAAGAATGAAATAAAGAGGGAAAAGAACCATCGACATTAACATCCACATCTATGTCTATGAAGCCTCTATACTATAGTCTGAAACAGCACCATGACAGGCCATGACTACAAAATATCAAGAAAAAAAAGGGACTCTCCAATCATAAAAATAAATATCCTCCGAATGCTGTGAGGACTCACCATTGTCAGGAATGAAGAGCTCTGAACCTCAACGATCGGGCTGCTGAAGTCCTCGATGTATAGTATCTGCATCATAAAATGATACAGCGCCAGAGGGGCGTTAGTACATAGAATGTACTGTATGTAAAACGGGCTAAGAAAAAGGAAATAATTTAATCATCACCAGTCCATCACTCAGCCGCACCTCAGGTATAAGAGAAGAGACACTATCACCTCACTAGCTATCAAGCATCAAACATTCACTTCACATCGGAGTTCTATCATCATGAAACCTATCCAGGAGTTTCTATAACCGACAACTACTACCTATGAGATGGTAGTGATACAATGAAGAGATTTCGTTGACACATCCATACAGTACCTTGCCAGGGTAAAGGACGAGTCTGTCAGTGGATCCAAAAGACTATCAAGTCCCTTTTCGGGATAAAGGAAACATCCGTTTTCACGGTCCAATCCTCTCCTACGCTGGCCACATAATTAATGGGTTCGAGTGGGACTCACTTTTACCCATTTTAGTGCTAATACTCCTCCCACGACTCAACATGTTCATAAACCAATCAATCCATCAAAAACTCTCATCGCCCAACCTCTACGGGCAAGAATATCTAACCACTCTAAGGGGATTATACCCATTCAACTCTATCAACCACAGTTTCAGCTATCACAGTCATCAACACACTCACCTTAGGACTCAGACTCAGCCAGACACCATTTTCAGACATTCAAGGCTTTAGGCATGCCCCTAAGTTCATTATTCAAGTTTTTACAAAGAGGAATTCTAAAGGTTGTCATAATCACATAATGAAATAAATATACAGTAAACTTTAAATGTGATGATTATTAGTTGATGATATAAAATTATAGTTTAAAGATTTAAAACAAGAATTCAAGATAGTATACAAGGATTTAAAACAACTGCTCAAGAATTAAAAGTAGTCATTCAAGAACTTCCAAAAACTCATAAATCAAGATTTCTAATCATGAATTTGTCACCCTAACTCTACATTGGCACATAGAATGTCAATTTCATGTTTTTGGGTAGCCTTTACATATCTGGTAATGATGAATCTTTGAAGAACCTTGAATCATCCTCTGAAACCCTTTCTCTTCTCTCTTAGACTTAGCGTAAAAATTAATAGACTTAGGATGGTTTTGGGTTTAAAACCCTTTTGTATGAAAATATGTTCAAAAATCGACCTAGGGTGTAAAAATATATCGGGAAGGATGAAATTTCCCTTCTCAAATTAAAATTAAAAAACCAATTTCGTCTTGCACTAGTGCATGACGCGCACTAGTGTAATTTAGCACTTTTTCGCGAAATTTCGATTAACGTCAAATTTTTGAAATAAAAAACATAAGTGTGGTTCCACGTCGCGGAAGAAGCGCGAAAACCTCACTGTTTTAAGCTTCACCTTGGAAAAATTAATTCGCATTTTTCATGCTAATGTCGGGTTGAGACATTTTTCAACTCAATTTTTCGCATGTATCACAAATTCTGTCTTGTATTTTCCATTAGAGCTTGGGAATATACGTTGTACGCACGATAAAATTTAGGGGCATTTTAGTAATTTCATGGGGTGTTACAATCTCCTTGTCTCATCCCTTTTTTTGCCTTGAAAGGAGGACTTGGTGCACCATTGATCAGTATTGAGTAGTTCATTGTTGTTTCACATGTCATGATCCATTTCACAAACTTCTCAAGCAACTGAAGTCCATTAAGAACCTCTTCTAGGAAATGCCACTCAACTGAATCATAAGCCTTTTGTAAGTCTATTTTCATCTTACACCTCGGTGAGTTACCTTTTCTGCCATAGCCTTTAACTAACTCATGACTTAAGATGATATTGTCTACTAGCATTCTACCAGGTACAAATGTAGCCTGGCTGGGATCCACCAATTGTTCCATTACAAGTTGCAATCTACTTGTGAGCATTCTGGAAATAATTTTATAGAGTATAGTGCAACAAGAAATGGGTCTGAACTCTTTTATGGAACTGGGGTGTTTTACTTTGGGAACAAGTGTTACTACTATTCTATTCACAGGGCCATACATCTCATTAGTTCTGAAAAAAGACAGGATAACATTTGTTACCTCATCTCCAATTATATTCTATGTTTTCTTGTAGAAGAATGAGTTGAATCAATCCCCGTTTGGTGCCTTATTGTCATCTATGTTCTTTAAAGCATTGTATATATCTTCCCTGCTAAAATCCCTGATCAACTCCAGTTGCTATGCCCTAATTAGAACTGGCCCATTCTTTATTATTCTCTGTTGTGCTATGGGTATATGAGAGTTGGTTTTGCCCAATAGGTTTTTGTAAAATTCAACTGCTTCATTTGTTATTTCTTTTTAGTCCATGAGTATTGTGCCATCTTCCTTGGTCAGCATAGTATTCTGGTTCTGCACTTTCCTCCCTTTTATTTATGCAAAGAAAAACTTGATGTTTGAATTCCCCATCTTAAGCCACTGAACTCTAGACTTTTGCTTGTAAATTGATTCTTCTATCATGCTCATTAAAATGTAGTTGATCTGCCCATTATTAGCCACGAATCAGTAGTTTAATTGTGC
Organism: Solanum clarkiae; assembly: GCA_011800125.2. Classification (NCBI taxonomy): domain Eukaryota; kingdom Viridiplantae; phylum Streptophyta; class Magnoliopsida; order Solanales; family Solanaceae; genus Solanum; species Solanum clarkiae. The sequence continues at coordinate 10,952,623 of JAABOM020000002.1, forward strand.
AGTCTTTATAAGTCACTCCGCAGTGGTCCCCTTGTACTAATTGTATGCAGTCCATATACAGCTGTGAACTAGAAGGTCATACCAGTCTGAACCATTTGTATCTATCCATGTATAAGCTGAGTAGCTTTATCTTGCATTTGGAACTTTACTCTTGCAGGATCCTGGAGCATCCAAATTCTTCCTCTATTTTGTCCTATAGTATTTGTGCACCATTCCCAGCCTAGCATTATTTTTCTAATATTACTAACTGTTTTCTCCTCTCTAACTTTGTGTCCATATACTGCAATAATCTTTACTTTATTCTTTTGCATAAAAAACTTAAACTCTTTATGCTTCAACTCTTGGTTGAAACCTCTCACATTCCAAGATACTAGCATTCCTCTAATATGTCAGGTAGTATTCCTTCCTCTTCCTTATCTTTTCCTCCACTTATCTCTCCCGTTTCATACTAGCTATTATGCCCATATTTTATTGTTGGCATCTGTTGTTGCACCTTCCTGGCTGACTTGTGATTTACAACTTGCCACTCATTTTGATTTTCTTGCTGATTTTGTTGGTGATCTTCTTTATTTCCTGTTGTTACTTTCTTTTCCTTCCCCTTCACTTCATTTATCACTTTATTGTTTGTTGCTTTCCATTCTTTTTTTGTTCCTTGGTCTTGCCTTTTAACCACTAGCTCAAGCTCTTTTTCACCACAAGAATGCCTAACTTGCAGGCACTTTTTGCAGAATAAAGGTTTCCACTAATATGCAACCTGCTGCTCAAACACCTTCCCTTTAGTATCATGGATTTTAATATTTTTTGGTATTCTTTGGTAATATCCATCTCCACCAAGATTCGAGCAAATGAAGTCCTGCTACCTTGGGTTGTACACTCATCAGCATATAGAGGTTGTCCAAGTCTGCTTCCAATTTTACTTAGAACTATTGCATTCCAACAGTTCAGAGGCAGGTTTGGGAGTTTATTCTAAAGAGAGATCGTAGTGAGGATCTCCTCTTTAAAATTAAACTCTGGTGTTTGTGGATTCATGATCACTGGCATCCTCAGTAAGTGATATGGTCCGAAGCATAATATTTTATCCCTTCCTTCTTTATTGCCAAACCTTATCATAAAATATCTATCACTATGATAGAGTACCATAGGTTTCTGAACAAACACACTTTGGCTATTCACAAATCTCTGTATAACACCTATGGTCGGTTTTGTTCCTACCACATACATTACCAACGCATCTTTCCATTTTTCTTCTTCCTCAACAGTATTTTCAGGCAGTAATTCCATAATTTTCTCACCCTCAACTACTATTGGTGCAATATAGGTTAGGTTCATACCTTTTGCTGCTAGTTTGTTAGTAGCAAAAAGATTTGTCCATGACCTCTCCTTTACTGCATCTAGTTGGTTCTCTGCTTCTGGGATTGCCTCCTTCGACTTTCCTTCTACCTCTATTAGTAGCTAGATTTTCCCCGATCTATTTGCATTCTGTAGATCTGGCAAGTGTTCACTTCCCATTCCCTCATCTTTCCCCTTCGTTGTAGGTGTTCCCCAAGTGCTTTCTCCTCTTTGGATTGAGCTACTAGCTGAGCTAATTTCAATTCGTTGTAGTATTTCCTCCTCGTTATGTTGTTGTATAGCCTTCTGAAGTCTTTCCCTCCCCATTTTCACCAAAGTGCACATTAGCACTAACGTGCGCCGAGAGAAAATAAAGAACGTATATGGGAATTTCAAAATTCAAATATGCTATTTATTTTTATGTTATTATTGAAAGTATTTATTAAAAAGTTAATTCCTAATTTCACTTTATTAAATATTAATAAGCAACTTTATTTCTATATAATAAAGTTTATTATATATAAAAAATAATAACAATTGCCTTAATATTAAATTCTAAATTAAATTAATTTAAAAAATTGATATTGAACTCTAAGTATCATGACGTAAAAGAAAATTTTGAATCTTACTCCCACAAAATAACCAATATATTTATCTTTCTTTTTCAGGTTGTTTTTTTCTTTATTTATTTTTTAGTTTCTCTTTCTTTGTATTTCTCAACATAGTCCTTTTCTATTGACATTTTATTTTGTTGATCTTCTTTATTGTTTAACTCCTCATTTTTTTTTTTATAATTTAGTATTCATCAAATTTGAATATTAAATTTTTTTCTTCAAATTTTCTCTGTTAAATAGTTTATCATATTTAATATTAAGAAAATATCCTACATAAAAATGAAAAATCAATAACTTTTAACATTTCGATAAATACATTATCAAATTATTAGTTTATTGATAGTCAAGCATTGTTTTCTTTTTCAGTTACTAAATTTGATATTTTCTTTAAATAAAATAAAAATATTGATACATCATTTTTAAAACTATTTTAATTATCAAGATACGAACTTTAGTACTGGTCATATTATGTAACTTAATATAAAAATATGTTTAAGCAGTAATCCTTAAAAGTATTTTAGGAGCGAAAATTCAACTATTCAAGCATATTTTATTTTAAAGTAGTTCAAAAAAAAATTATATGACTTTTGGCAAGCTATATTATATAGTTGTGTATATTTTCCATGAATTTTGGATATTTTTCATGTAAATAAAACATGACTATATTTGTTGTAGATTAATTAATTTATTGTATAACTAGGTAAACATGACTATATTTGCGCGCGCACACACACACACACACACACACACACACACACACACACACACACACACACACACATATATATATATATAAAATCTTATGATGGCTAATATGTCATAGTTACAATTCGCCCTTGTATGATTGCTTTAATTAATATCTTTTATAAAAAGTAGATTAAATATCTAAACATGAAATTATAATAATATCCTTGGTTGTCCTCGTTTGGCTCTTCTATAGACAGATATAGATTTGATGCACGTGTGTTGCACGTGAATGTCAAACCATATATTAAGTGCATTATTATTTAAAAAGTCACAATTCTTCGAAAAGGTCACAATCCTTCGAAAAAGTCATAATTTTTTAGAAAAGTCAACAATACTTCAAAAAAGTCACAACCCTTCGGAAAAGTCACAACCTTTCAATGTGAAAATGTATCGGCTTTTTTAATAAAATATAAAATAAATAATAAATATAATAAAATAAAAAAGATATACTAAATTGAGTGTTTTACGTTTGGTGTATTATAGTAATTTAACATTTATCTACTTAAAAGAGTTAGAATCAATCGCTAATAGAGATTTAAGCTTTCAAGTGTACAATCCCTAAAGGGTTACATTTCTTCATCTATATATAAAATATGACCCCTAAACTATCACTACAAGAAAATAGGTCTTTAACAAGGGAAAATTCCGTCGGTAAAAGTATAAATTTGGTTGTTATTAGTCAATAATAATCGGTAAAAATCCAATCGTCACCGGTCATTAAAAGCTCCGTCGTTAAAAGTTTAGCGACCAGATTAAATTGGGTCATTAAAAAACTTTAACAACGATAAAAATCCAGTCGTTATACCTCTTTTCCGCAACCAGATTTTTTCTTCGCTAATTGATATTCTAGTTAATAAAAAAAAAAGGCAAGTTAGGTGCACTTCTGGGGAAGGGTCCGACCACAAGAATCTATTATACGCAGTCTTACCTTGTATTTCTGCGAGATGATGTTACCAAGATTTGAACCTGTGACCAGAAATGGTCACATGACAACAACTTTACCAAGTGCTCTAAGGCTCCCTTCAATTCTAGTTCTTAAAACCTTAATTATGTCCATAAATTAGATCAGCAAAAGTGCATATACACACACACATACACATAATATGAAAACATATAAATTGATTATATTCATATTAAATTTCATAATAACTCTTAAGAATGATATTGCGTAACGTTACAAAAATATAGACATACAAATTATATGATATTATATTTTTAGCTCTTAGTAAAAGAAAAACTACAATATCTTTTCTTAAATATGAAATGCATTCTTTCTATGCTTCAAAACTTCTTCGTTGCTTATAGTTCTTTACACTTTCTCTGAGGATGAGTTCTTCAAACTCCATGATCTGTCAAAAGACAAGTATAAGAATTTCATGTAAGATTATTACTAACACTCCTAATAACTATTATCTTTTTTTTCTTTTTCGCAAAATCAAATATTAACTACAATGAAATATAAACTTTGTTTTTATTCTCTCAATCAAATAAAAAAAAAGTTGAGCTTTCTAGTTCTAGACATAGAGTTATTTGTTTTATATTTTGTACCTTAAGTTATTGACTTTTTGCACATTGAATCATGGATAAAACCCCCAACTTCTTTTAGTTTCATTTTTTATACTAATAATATTCACCTAATATAAATAATTTAATATCATTAAAATATTATGAGATAGAAATCAATTATATCATATTAAATTTTAAATAATAATAAAAACCACAATCTCTTACTTAATTTAATAGTTGATTATATGTCATGTAAAACTTTTTAAATTGTCTGTTTGTAAAATTTCACTTTATACTTTTCTAACTCAAACGAATGACTTTTCTTTGTATACTCCTGCTAGTTTCACAACCAATAAAAAAAAATTGACACAATATTTATTTTTAATTAAAAAATATTATTACTGAATACTGATTCTTAAGTCTATTGATTGAGATAATTTGCAAGTGGAGAATCATCTATCCTCTTGAGAAAATTACTTACTACCAAATTTATATAACTTTTCTACCTTACATTAATTTCATAAGCTCATAATTATTATTTAATATTATTACTTCTATTTTTAATTTTTTATTTCATTATAATTTTTTGT